>CAUYUJ010018816.1:158342-184430 GCA_963575745.1 Prorocentrum cordatum | reverse complement strand
CTCCTCCCTCCTCTTCCTCCTCCTCCTCCTCCTCCTCCTCCTCCTCCTCCTCCTCCTCCTCCTCCTCCTCCCCCTCCTCCCCCTCCTCGTCCGGCCCGAGCCACTCCGCTGTGGGGCGCCCTCGTGCTGCGGCCGCGCAGCTCGGGGGCGGCCCGGCCGCGCGCGGCGCCTACTGGCCGCCGACCGGCACGCGGCGGCTCGGCCGGCACAGCCCGCGCGCCGCCTGCAGCCTGCCCGACGCCAGGGGCCGCGCCTGCGGAGGGGGCCCTGGGGCACACGAGCGAGTCTGACCAGGCGAAGGAGGAGGGCATGTGAGACGGAGGTGGAAGATGCCGAGTGGGAGTGGTGACCACGTGGAGGAAGAAGGAGGAAGGACGAGAGGGGAAAAGCGTGACGAGGAGGAGGAGGACGAGGAACAGGGCGAGGAGCACCGAAGGCGCCTGCGGCAAGTCACCACCGCCCCCCAGGTCCTTGCTGAAAGCACAGTGCGTGTTACCAGCCTCGAACTTATCCCTATCCCTGAGATGGACACGCCAAACGGCGATGACAATCTCAGGGATGCGCCCCGAAAAACTAGGGAAATCCCTAAGGATTGGCATCGTGATGAGGAGATGCCCAGCATAGGGATAGGGATATGTTCCAGGCTGGTAAAAACGCGTGCCATGGCTCTTGCACAAAACGGAAGGGGGCAGGAGGCCGTTCGTGGCGGAGGGGGCAGTGGGCGGGGCTCCCGCCGGGGGCGTTGGGGACGCGGGGGGGCTCGGGGCGGCAGAGAGCCACGGCGCGGGGGCCCCACTCTGGCGCTGCATCCGCGGGGGGTGGTGGTGCGGCGCGGAGGAAAGTGGTGGGAGCTCTAGCACCCTGTGCAAGTGAATCAATACACACAAATAACAGGATTCCCCACATGTTCAAATACTCTCTGGGCTTCCGTCTCCCCCCCCCACTCCCCACAGTTTCCCACACCCTCCTGGGGATCGACGATTCCTTGTGTCTGCGTGCTTTTGTCCCCTCCTGCACCTGTGGAGGCAGCAGGAGCCGGGGCGAGGCTCCGCCCTCGCGCCGCCGGGCACGGCGAAAGGGGGCGTCGTGCTCGGGCCCTCTGCCCAGGTCCTCTATGATGAAGGGGTTTTGGGACACACAAATAAATACGCACAAATAAAACTATTCCTCATATTTTCCATATTTTCTGGGTTCTTGTCTTCCCCCCCAATTCCCATGTTTTCCCATATTTTCCTCGGAGCCGACGATTAATTGTGTCTGTGTGTTTTTGTCCCTCCTGAATATGAGCCTCCGCCCTCGGCCCCGAGGAGGCCTTTCAGGGAGGCCTGGGGTCATGTCTTGCGTGTCCCCCCACAGGGGGATGTTCGACGAAACATTTAAGATACCCCAAATATATTCAAAAAGGTCAGAAAATAAACCAAAATAATCCCCAGACTATGTTTGGACTATTGTTTGCCTATTTTGGGGTATGTCTTAACGTTCGTCGAAAATCCCCCTGTAGGGGGACAGGCCCGACTTAAGCCTGGGGCCCAACTGGCCACGTCTCCCGGTGCCTGGCGCGGCTTGCCGCTGGACCCTCGCGGAACCCAGAGGGCCCCAAGACTGGTGCTGCTCCCATCTCACTGAAAGACCGCATCCCCGAAATAATCTCGAGCACCCGGAGAAGTGTCCAAAGAGCGTCGAAACAGTGTCGAAACGGTGTCGGGCGAGTGCCTCCCAGGGCCCGACAGGTGAAAACCCTTGAGTCTCGGCACTTTCGGGGCGTTCGAAATTCCTGGTGATCAAGGCTACAGTAGGTTGGAACATCATAACCCTAGACAGGCCAGGAGGACCCGAAAGCGGTCCAAGAGGGTCCCGCATCGCACAGTGGCGAAATGGCCGAGAGCCACTAGATCCGCCGCCCCGTCCACAGGGGTGCCTGTGCTAGTTTTTTTTTGGTTCTAAGGAACTCCCCTGGGGCTTCGGCCCAGCGCGCCGGCCACCCGGGAGGCTTGCCAAGAAGTGGCTGCAAACGGTGTTCCCGCTCCAGATGGTACCAAGATGGCCTCCAACACGGCGGAAACATGAGAGGTCATAAGAAGTACTCAAAAATCCCATCGCTCAACGCCTGGCGGCCTCCTCCTCCTCCTCCTCCTCCTCCTCGTCCTCGTCGTCGTCCTCCCTCCTCCTCGAGTCTATGAAACGGAACCCATAACAGGGGGGGGGAGGAGGAGGAGGAGGAGGAGGAGGGGGAGGAGGAGGAGGAGGAGGAGGAGGAGGAGGAGGAGGAGGGGAGGAGGAGGAGGAGGAGGAGGAGGAGGAGGAGGAGGGGAGGAGGAGGAGTAGGAGGAGGAGGAGGAGGAGGAGGAGGAGTAGGAGGAGGAGGAGGAGGAGGGGAGGAGGAAGAGGAGGAGGAGGAGGAGGAGGAAGAGGAGGAGGGGGAGGAGGAGGAGGAGGAGGAGGAGGAGGAGGAGAAGGAGGAGGAGGACGGAGGGGAAGGAGGAGGGAGGGGAAGGAGGAGGAGGATGGACGAGTTTCTATTCCCCGCCGAGAGCTTCTAAAGACCCTCTGCGGTTACTGAGCATGAGCATAGCGGCCCGTATCCTGGGCGGGACAATCGTCTGCAGCGCCCCAATTGCTCGGCCACGCGCCGGGCCGCGCGCCCTGGCAGCTCCGGCAGACGCCCTCTGGCCAGGCGCCCCCCGCAGGCGACCCTCCACGAAGTAGCCGCCGCGAGCCAGAGAGCGGGCAGCGAAACACCTCCAAGCGTCCAGGATGCCTCCAAATTTGCCCAGGACGCCTCCAAGACGGCCCAAGATGGCCTCAAGATCACGGCAGACGGCTCAAGATGGCCCCAAAGAGGCCTCCAAGACGGCCCAAGAAACCCCCCAACAGTCAAGCCGGGCGAAAGGGGGGGGTAGCAAAGGGGAGGTTTGAGAATCAGCTCACGCAGCTGACTTTCCTGGCGCCTCCCAGCGCTGGGAGGCGCCCATGTGTCGAGGAATGGGCCCGGCGGCGGGGCCGAAACCAGCTGCATGCAGCAGATTTCGTAAGCCCCCCTTTATGTACCCCCCTTTCGTTTGGCCCGAAAGGAGGCCCCCAAGAGGCCTCCAAGACGGCCCAAGAAGCCCCCCAAGAGGTCCTCCCGGAAGGCCCGAAGAGGCCCCAGGCATGGCTTCTTCTCGGCCTTCGGACGGCCACGGAGACGGCCCAAGCCCCCAGAGATCGCCCCAAAGGTCGCCCAAGAGGCCCAAGATGGCCCCAGAACGCCCAAGAGGCCCCCAAGAGGCCTCCAAGACGGCCCAAGAAGCCCCCCAAAAGGTCCTCCAGGAAGGCCCGAAGAGGCCCCAGGCATGGCTTCTTCGCGGCCTTCGGACGGCCACGGAGACGGCACAAGCCCCCAGAGATCGCCCCAAAGGTCGCCCAAGAACGGCCCAAGAGGCCCCCAAGACGGCCCCAAGGGGGCTCCAAGAGGACTCCAAGACGCCCAAGATAGCCTCCAAGACGGCCCTGGAGCATCCTGAAAGGAACCCACGTCGGCCCAGAGAGGCCCCCGAGACGGCGTCCGACGGACGGCGTCAGACGGGCCAGGAGGCCACGAAGACGGCCCAAGATGGCTGCAAGCTCCAAAGAGGCCCAAAGCATTGGCTGGCATTCAGATGTTGGCGAATTTTAGCATTTACTGCTTTTCGGCCTTCCGACGGACCGACCCGGCCCAAGAGCCCCCAAGGATCGCCTCAAAATCGCCCAAGAGGCCTCCAAGATAGCCCGAGAACGGCCCAAGAGGCCCCAAGACGGCCCTAAGGAAAGCAAACGCGGCCCAAGAGGCCTTCAAGACGCCCTAGATGACCTCCAAGACGGCCCTGAAGTACCCCAAGAGGAACCGAAGCCGGCCCAGAGAGGCCCCCGAGACTGCTTCCGACGGCGTCGGACGGGCCAGGAGGCCAAGAAGACGGCCCAAGACGGCCAAAGAGGCCCCCAAGAGGCCTCGACGAGGGCCTCCAGGAGGAAGGCCCAGAGAGGCCCAAATCGTTGGTTGTCTCTAGGTCCTTGGCAAATTTTAGCATGTGTCGCTTGTTCAGCCCAAGAGCCCCCAAACATCGCCCCAAGAGGCCTCCAAGATAGCCCCAGAACGGCCCAAGAGGCCCCCAAGACGGCCCCAAGGAGGGGCAGACACGGCCCAAGAAGTCTTCAAGACGCCCAAGATGGCCCCCAAGACGGCCCTGGATCACCCCAAGAGGGCCCCAAGTCGGCCCAGAGGCCCCCAAGACGGCTTCCGACGCCGTCAGACGGGCCACCTATGACGGCCAAAGAGGCCCTCGAGAGGCTCCCAAGGGCCCCCACGAGGCCCAAGGAGACCTTCAAGAAGCCTCCCAGAGGTTCCCAGGAAGCTCCCAGGAGGCCCCAAGAGTGCCCCCAGAGGCTCCCAAGATGCCCCCTCCTCCCCCTCCACCTTCTCCTCCTCGTCGTCGTCGTCCTCCTCATCCTGGTCTTCCCCGCCATCCTCCCCTAAGTGTTCTCCGAATGGTTTCCACAACGACTTGGGGAACACATGGTCCGATAGCTTGGCAAAGCTCCTGTCATTACGCTCGGCCTCATGTGCAACTCGAAAAGACAGGGGGCGGCGGTGATTCACCGTAGGCGTCTTCGATTATGCTATGATAGGATGGGTTCAGGATGCGTTCCAGGATGTCCAGGGTGCCCAGCAGCCATCGTGTCTGGAACCCTCGTGGAACCTCTGGAATCTGGGAAATCCTGCAAGCATAAGAAATATCGCAACGTATCATTATCATGGCCCTCTGCTCCTCTTGGGGGAACCAAGAGGTACCCACACTGCTACTCCCCGGACCTCTCCAGTGGTGCGTTCTGGCCAAGATTTCGAGACGAATCCAGCGCAAGGGTTATGATGTTCCAACCTACTTTAACCTTGATCACCCAGAAGAATTTCGAGCGGCCAAATAAAGTACCGAAACTCAAGGGTTTTCACGTGCCGGGCCCTGGGAGACACACGCCCGACACTGTTTCCACACTGTTTCGACACTCTTTTGACACTTTTGTGGGTGCTCGAAAGTATTTCTGGCATGCGGTCCTCAAGTAGGATGGGAACAACATAACGCAAGGGCCTTCAAAGACGCCTCTTCCTCCCCTGGCCTCTGAGAAACTTCGGCACAACCACAAGTCGGGAGCGGCCAAGAGGGGGGTGTCCAAGAGGGGGGGTGCTAATCATGACCGGCGACATGTGCGCGGCCCAGAGGGGGGCCAGGGACGGAATGAAATAAGAAGAGGCGCCATGAAATCTGAGGAAATACCATGGCCCCGCCATGATATCCCCCCCCCTAGTCATCACCCCCCTCTTTGCCGCTCCCGAACAAGCCTGAGACGAGGCAGGCGGGACCCCCCCGACGGAAGTGCAAGCCCCGCACCACCGGGCTGCCGCGTTCGCGCGCCGCGCTCCGCGAAGCGCGAGCCAGCTCCGCGCTCTCGCGCCGCCCCCTCCAGGGGAGAAGCTGAGGACGAGGAGGACGAGGATGAAGAATCACGAGGATGAAGAATCACGAGGAGGACGAGGACGAGGACGAGGATGAGGACGAGGAGGACGAGGACGAGGAGGACGAGGATGAAGAATCACGGATCGCGCACCGGGAACCGCCTCGCTCCATCGTGGCGGCAACTGTGGACCCCAGGGGCCCTCCCCCTGGACCGGCCCGCCGTCCTGGGTCGTGCCTGGGCAATTTCGGGGTCCCGTGGGGGGCCCAGAGGGGGCCACATGAGGTGACAGAGTCGCACGAAGCCGGGACAGGTGCAAAATCGGGCGAGGATGAACCGGGAGTCTGTTCTGGGGCTGCATTCGGCGCCGCGAGCGCTCCCAAGCGCTCCGGAACGCTTCGAGGGCGCTCAGGAACGCTCTGGAGGGATCTGTTATCCTGGTCCTACCCCTGCAAGGAAGTCTGCTCGAAACCCGCGGGCTTCCGGATGGGCACAGCACCCCCCTGCTCTCCGGCAAGCGGAGCGCGTCCGAGGGGGGGCCTGGCGCCGACCAGACAAAACATCCGCGCGGACCCTTGACAGTCGGGAGCGGCCAAGAGGGGGGTTGTCCAAGAGGGGGGGGTGCAACTCATGACCGGCGGCATGTGCGCGGCCCAGCGGGGAGGCCAGGGACGTGATGAAATAAGCAGAGGCGCCCTGAAATCTGGGGAAACATCATGGCCCCCGCCATGATATCCACCCCCCCCTAGTCACCATCCCCCTCTTTGCCGCCCCCGAGAAAACGCGTGTCTGCTGAGGGGCAAGTTACGGGGGGAACCAGCTCAGGGCGGGAGCCACCGATCTGGAACCGGTCCGATAGATCGGCGATGGGCCCCTAATAGCGAATCCGCACGCTCCAGGCCCCTATCGGCGTGAAAAAGAGGATTGTGGGTCGCTGTATCCCCTCCTGAGCCTATCCCCCCTTAACGTTGCCCCTGAACCATATCGGGTCATAACTCAAGTCTCCGGCGTTCGTTCGGGAAGATTCTGACTCCCCTGGAATGCCCATGGCGAAGCGCAGCTGATGGAAACCACCCCAAGCCTCAAACAAATTCACAGATTCACCACTCCCGAGACAAAAAAACAGGGTTATCAAGGTGGAAGGAGGAGGACGGGTCCAGGGAGCAAGAGAAGGAGCAGCAAAATGAAAATTGCCACCCAGCCGATGTCGGCTGGACTCCGGAAATATGCGGATCATGAGGAAGGGCCCAGGAAGAAAAAGGAGGAGGAGGAGGAGAAAGAAGGAGGAGGAGAAGGAAGGAGGAGAAACCGAAATTGTGGGACTTTGGAGCTTGACGAGAGCTTGCCGAGCTTGACCAAAACTGACGGGGTGCTCGCGGTCCGTCACGCAGTAGGAAGCCATCTGCCCATCTCGGGCCTTTGCGAGTAGGCACCTTGCGAGCAGCGGAACGCGCTCGGCGAGAGAGACGGAGGAGCCGCCTTGGCTTAGGTCGGGCCTGTCCCGCCACAGGGGGATTTTCGACGAATCATAAAAAATACACCAAACATGCCCCCAAAAGGTCAAACAAAAATACGCACAGTCCCCAGACTATGTTTGGACTGTGTGTTGGACGATTTTGGGGATATTTGTGATTGTTCGTTGAAGATCCCCTACAGGGGGATTTTCTACGAAAAATAGCACATACCCCCAAACATACACCAAAAAGGTCAACAACTACTCAACAACAAAGTCCCCAGGCTATTTTTGGACTATGTTTGGATTATTTTTGGGGGTATTTGTGATTGTCGTCGAAACTCCCCCTGCAGGGGAACACGCCCGACTTAATCCCCCCACAGGGGGATTTTCAATGAAACAATAAAACTACAATAAAACTACCCCAACAATGCCCTGAAGAGGCCAAAAAGTGTTAAAACATAGTCCCCAGACTATTCTTGGACTATGTTTGGACCATTTTTTGGGGTATTTGTTGATGTGTCGTCGAAATGAATCGGATCGGCGGAAATCGGCAGCCGAGTCGGGAAAAGTCGAATCGGCGGAAATCGACAGGCTAGTATGCGTCCAATAAGAAGTCGGACCCCAAATCGGAATCCGACATCGAATCGAACCAGAATCGGAATCCATCGAAGTCGAATCGAATCGCATCGGAGGAATCGAGACGCGCCCTGCAGCAGGGGGACACGCCCGACGTGAGCCCTGGCCGCGGCGGCTCGCGGCCTCGCCTTGAGCGGCTCGGCCTGCGCGGTGGCGCTCGGGGGCGGCGGCGCGGCCGCCTCCTCCGACCTGGCGGCGGCGCGCGGGGGCGGGGCGCGGGGCGCCCCCCCCCCCCCCGAGGGCAGCGCGCGGGCGCCCCGCGCCGGCCACGCGCGGCGAGCGCGCCGTGGGACTTTTTTGCCTGGACGGGGCGCCCGAGAGGACACGTCGAGTACCTCCTCCTCCTCCTCCTCCTCCTCCTCCTCCTCCTCCTCCTCCTCCTCCTCCTCCTCTCCTCCTTCCTCCTCCTGCTCCTCCTCCTCCTCCTCCTCCCTCCTCCTCCTCCTCCTCCTCCTCCTCCTCCTCCTCCTCCTCCTCCTCCTCCGCCTCCCGCTCTCACACCACAGCTGCCGAGTATGTATACTGCACCAGAGACCGCTTCGATGGGGTCGGAGTGGACGGGGTCGGATGATCACGCCGCATCGGCGATGCATCGGCGATGCACCAGCGATTCATCGGCGATGCATCAGCGAAGCGTCGGCGATGTCCGCGTGAAGCAAATCGGGCTCCACATCGAGCCGCATCGCCGATGCATCGGCGATGCGGCGCGATCCGCCGACTCCATCTACTCCGACCACATCTGGGAGGCCTAGAACACGAGAGTCTTCCGGCGGCAACGTGGCCCCAGAACACCAAGGGACATGCAGATTGCATGGGTTGGGATGGACAGGACACAAAGGTACCCTCGATTTGGCATGGTCGACCCACTAATCAAGGCCGACTGTATCCAGATCCGCGCCCTCGCGGTCTGGATCCCGGCGCGCGATCCCGCGGGTGTGCGGTCGCACGGACACGCTCTGCGCGGGGCACCCGCGAGAGAACGCCCCGCATCCGCGGGGTCGCGGCCCAGGGGCCCAGCCCGCGAGAACGTGGATACAGACGCTGTTCGCCCATGACCCAATGGCCGCTATGCTCGCGCTTCGCGCGGAGCGCAGACTGTCTCGCGCTCTCGCACCACCCCCCCGCGGGGAGAAGAGGAGGACGAGGACGAGGAACAGGACGAGCATGAGGAATCGCGAATCGCGCGCCGCGAATCGCTTCGCTCCACCGTGGCGGCAATTCTGGACCCCAGGGGGCCTTCCCCCGGGACCCGCCCAGTCGTCCGGGGTCGTGCCTGGGCGATCCTGGGGCCAGCAGGGGGCCCAGAAGGGGGCCGCCCGAGGCGAGAAAAAAAAAACGAAACCAATACCCTCCTCCTCCTCCTCCTCCTCCTCCTCCTCCTCCTCCTCCTCCAAGAAGGACAGAACCGGATCATGACACATCGGGGATTATGTGAAGCCTGGTGGCTCTGGAAAACGTGTCTCCAAGCACCCCATACCGCTCTCGGGGCATTCCGGAGCGCTCGCCCTGGCACGGTTCGTCCCCGCCCTGGCCCTGCCCCGCAAGACCTCCAGGACCCGTTTCCCTCAGTAGGTGGTGACGTTCGAACCCAACCTCCACCAACCATCGATTCTCCCAGATCGATGGGGGCCAGGGGTAGGGTCCAGATTCCGCCACCTGCTCGACGAATTCCGAAACCCATCTCCGTCGCCCATCGAGCTGCCTGAGGTGATTGAACAACAGGAAGAAACCCTTACCCTTCGGAGGGGACCGAAGTTAGGAAAGCCAACACCCTTGGGGATAGGGAATCTTTACTGCAGATGTACCAGGCTAAACCGTCCAGATGTATCATCCCTAACGCGAAGACGGGGACCTCAATGAGGCCAAGTCTTCGTCGTGTTGTTATCAGGGTTAGGTTTTCTTTAGCGCTCCCTGAAGCGTTGAACGGCGAGGATGGGGCTCCCTGGGGCCCCTGATGAAGCGTTGAAATTCCGAGTACCCGGGGCTCAAATGTCGCCGAGTTTCCCTGAGGGTCCGCTCGACTCGTGGCGAGGGTTATGTTGTCATCCTACTTAAGGACCGCATCCCAGACATGATCTCGAGCACCCGCAAAAGTGCCGAAAGAATGTGGAACGAGTGTAGAAACGGTGTCGAAAAGTGTCTCCCAGGGCCCGACGCGTGGAAACTCTCGAGCAGTGGGGTGCGCTCGACATCACTTCTGGCGATCAAGGCTAGCATAGGATGGAACATCACAAGGCGAGGGCCTGCACGCGGGGTCGTCGGCGTCGCCCTTCAGGGCATCGTCGCCGCCCGCGCCCGCGAGATCGCCCCCGGCGCCGCCCAGCACCTGCAGCACCCGGGCGTGGGAGTCGTCCCTGTTCTTTGCGCGGGCGACCTTCGCGACCGGCCGGCCGGCGAAGTTGCGCATCAGTGCGGGGGGGTGTTGTTTCAAGTTTGCGGCCTCTTGGGGCCAGCGACGAGCATCCAGGCCGTCAGAAAACGATTCAGGATGAGAAACGAAAAGCCGGTCTGGGGGAATGGATCGAGTTTTCTGGGGGTCGACGTTATGGCACAAATATGGGTCACTCAAGCAGGCTGCTGCTGCTCCGCTTCAGACCCTGTGCTTCGAGCTCGGAAGGCAGCAACTCTTCGGGAGAGAAGCGCTCGGCGGTGGACAAGCCTCCCTGCAGTGAACCTCCCCTTGGTGAAAACGGCCTGGGACCGAAACCGACGGACCTGGACACGCAGCAGTGGCGGCCGCGGCGCTCTCTCGCGAGCCGAGCACGGCCAGTGCACTCATCGACGGGTCGGGGCAGGACGTCCGGCCACCTCCGAACCGCAGGGGGGAGGAGGGGCGGCGGGGAGGGGAGGGCGATGCGGAGGGCGAGGGGTGGGCGAGGGAGGATTGCAAAAAAAAACCGGATTGCAAAAAAACCGGAAGGATTTCAAAAAAAAACGTTTTTTTTTTGTTTGAAAAACCCTGGTTGTTTTGCAATCCTTCGGTTTTTTGTTTGCAATCCTTTTGCAATCCTGGGTTTTTTTGCAATCCTTCGGTCAGGGGGGGGGAGAGAGAGCCGGGGGAGTGAGGGAGACAAAGGGACACGTGGACAGGCAGGCAGGCAGGCAGGGGCAGGCAGGCAGGCAGGCAGGCAGACAGACAGACAGACAGACTGGCGTCCACATCGGCCCGGAGGCAATCCGCACGCGGGACGCGTGGCGGAGCCACAGTTCCCGTCCCTCCCGCGCATCGATTGAATGTCATGGCGGTGTTACCACCTGGTTTATTTGGCGCTTCTGCGTCACGGGTCAACGCAAAGGCTTCCCAGGAAACAAACACGTGTCGGCCCGAGTGTCCATGCCTTGAACAGTTCGGCCCCATTCAACTGTTGTGTGCTAGCGGCCATGAAACCAACTGCGAACATGTAAGAGTCTGGATGCGCCCTCGACCTCGTGAGTGGCTCACCCCTGCGATTCTTTCCGTGGCCCCGGCGCGCGATGACCATCTGATGACGAGGCATAGAATAACGCTGCTCATGACTTGCGGGCGGGAGGAACACATCCAGCCGCTGGCGGCGACTACCGATTGTAATGCGCATCGTGCTCAGCTCCACTCGGCGTGAGATGTCAGCCATCGTGAGCGTCAACGCCCTCGGCGCACTGCCGCATGGGAGAACGTTGGGCGCCGTGGAGTCAAAGAGCTCAAAACGCACACTCAAATTATTCACTGCGCGGAACTCCCCATATGTGAATCTATTCGCATGGACCTGTCCGCCGTGTCTAGCCGCAAGAGTTTTCGAGTATAAGCGGGCTTGAGTTGTGACGGTCTGATCATGAATCTAACTGCGAATGAATTGGAGTGTGAATGAGTCTCAGTAGTACGAGCGCGTCTCAGCGCATGAGCCTGGGGCCTCCTGGGGCCTCCTGAAACATCGTGGGGCTTCCTGGGGCCTCCAGGAGCCTCTTGGGGCCTCCTGGGGCCTCTTGGGGCTTCGAGTGGCCTCCTGAGGTGTCCTGGAGCCTCGCGTGGCCTCCTGGAGCCTCCTGGAGCCTCCTGGGACCTCCTAGGGAGGATTCGTGCCTCAGAAGAGGCCCAATCTATAGGAACAGACGTACATAAAAAATTGCGGATAAGAGCCACAGGAGAAGGGCAATCCATAGGAACACGTGAAAACACCGAGGACTCGTGCCCCAGGGGAGGCCCAATATGTAGGAGCATACGTACAACATTCAGAATTGATACACAGGAGAGGGGCACATCAAGGATTCGTGCTGCAAGTGAGGCCCAATCTATAGGAGCATACGTAAAACACATTGGATTGGAGACACTCCTGTTGCTTTTCTGAGGCCTCCTGCTCCTGGGGCCTCTCGCAGCCTCCTGTTGCCTTCCGGGGCCTCCTGGCGCTTCCTGTGGCCTCCTGGGGCCTCCTGGGGCTTCCTGAGGCCTCCTGGAGCTTCCTGTGGCCTCCTGGAGCCTCTTGGGACATCCTGCTTCCTGTGGCCTCCTGATGCCTCCTGGGACCTCATGTGGCCTCCTGGGGCCTCATGGAGCCTGCTGGAGCCTCCTGTGGCATCCTAGGGAGAATCTGTGCCCACGAGTCTGGCCACCAAAACAAGCAAACCGATCGAGACATCCTCAAAATCGCCCCCCCCCGGGGGGCGAACATGAGCGCCTCGCTCGAGACATCCTCCAAATCTGTTCCGAAAGCGGAGGATGTTGGGCATGCAAACAGGTAAACCGCTGGAGACATCCCCGCCATTTTGGCGCGAACGGAGGCCGTGCAATACTCCTGGCGCCCGCCCCTCAGGAGTGCTAAAACCAGAAAGCCGCTCGAGACATCTTCAGAATTTGCTGATCGTCATCATCATCAGCATCATCATCATCATCATCATCATCATCATCATCATCATCATCATCATCAGCATCAGCATCATCATCATAATCATCATAATCAGCATCATCATGCACCAAGATCTTCATCATCCTTATCATCATCATACGCATACATCATTCACCATCACCATCGCTCTCACGTCATACTCTCACCATACCATGGTCATCATAATGTCAATCAACATCGTCGTCTAGTGCAGAGAGGGAGGAGAGGAGGTGAGGTCTCCGTGAGGCCAGAGAATAACAAGACCCCCATCCTTTGGATAGGGGGAGAACAACGATGGTAATCACCTCCTGCGATTGGGGCATGAAGCTCTCCCATGCCATGCCGATCCAGCGATCAAGTTCTGCATCGTGTGGTCGATCGAAACACGGATGTTTCTTGTGAGCTACTCTGCTTCTCACTCGAATGGAACAATCCCGACGCCTACGTCACCCATAGGCACGTATGATTGCGCTGTGCGCCATCTACACTTTATTGCGTGCGTGAAGACCTTCGCTATCTAGGGCTGGAATATCAATCCACGCGCTCCTTTCTGGCTGCGTTTTTAGTGTCCGTCCGCAGAAGAGTTCGTTATCACAGTGACGTCACGTGAAGCAATAAGTCACCTGCGAAGCGTAGGTCATATATTTGAAGTGCCTGCCGACGCCAATTCGTAGTCACCGAAACTTCGATCCCTAATATGGCGCAGCTCCAGCATGTACATCATCAAAACCGATTTAAACATCCAAGCTGCTGCGCACGTTACCCTGCTTGGCGCCGCGCAGGATGTCGAATGCATTACTCACGTGTTAGGTGCGAACTCTACCCAAAACATTCCAATATTTCAAACATCGAATGTACACGGAGTCTCCCATGATCATTTGCGCTTAACTGGGTGGATTGATTGTCCACGGTCGGTTGCAGAGACGCGACCACACTGTTGCCATTCGTGGCGGCTCTCGTACAAATATGCTACTGCAATTACGTAAGCGATGTGTTGTACCGACTCCAGGGCAGAGGTCAGCACGATCAACTCCTTGGCGCGCAGCCAGAACAGTCTGCATCGCAATGCATTGCTTCGCATTGATGCGTAATGCTGTGTACATTGCAATGCTTCGCGTTGCCTTGCATTGCTTGCATTGCATTGCGTTCCGGTGCGCTGCATTGCTTGCATTGCATTGTATTGCTGTGCGCTACTTTGCACTACTTTGCATTCTGCTCCATTGCTCGACAACGCGTCGATTTCACCACATGTGTTGCACCACCTGACTTGTGCCACAATGATTGAACGGCCTTGGTTGCACAGCATAGGCTGTAAGACATCACTGTTTGGCTTCACGCTGGCTCGCAGGTCTGTATGTAATACATGTGTACGTATACAGCGTGTAAATGTATATATATATATATATATATGTGTCCACACGTGGTTATACATATAGTTCGTACTCAGGGGGCGCTCGCAAAGCCCTCGCGAGGAGAGCTTGCGCATGCGTACGAGAGAGCTCGGCATGGGCCAGGGCCGCGTGTCGAATTGCGCAAAGATGGCTGACCGAGGCCTCCACAAGTAGGAAGGCGGGGGAACCGCTGGAAGTGTAGTATACCACGCTGCATGCTCTTCATCAGTTTCCTGAGCCCCTTCAAGAATAAACTCTGGTATAAGGGGTCCGTGGTGCTATCCATCTGGCCCGCCAACCCTTGAGAAGTCAGGAGGAGGGAAACGCGGAGTGGAGGACAACCTCGAACTCAAAGAACCGAAATTTTGACGATATATCAGCGACACGCCCCTGAAAAAGAGAGGACAAGGGATTGTGGATTGTGCGGTCCTCCTCCTCCTCCTCCTCTTCCTCCTCCCTCTCCTTCTCCTCCTCCTCCGCCTCCTCCTCCTCCTCCGCCTTCATCCTCCCTTCACCGTCCTCCCTCCCCATCCGCCTTCATCCTCCCTTCCCTTCTCCCACAGCGGCAAGGAAAAAACAAGAAAACCTGAGGAAAAACCAAAACAACAAAAGAAATCAAAGGTTGGGAGCTGAAGAACAGCCAAAAATCTAAGGAACAACCAACGAAACAAACAAAAACAAAGACTCCAGCATGCATTCGGCAGGAGGGGGAGGGGGCGGTGGGGGAAAACCAAGAAAACCAAAGGAAAAACCAACACAACCAAAGAGATCAAAGGTCGGGAGCCGAAAAACAGCGGAAAACCGAAGGAAATACCAACACAAACAAAACAACAACAAAACAGATTCCAGCATGCGTTCGGGAGGAGGGGGGAAAGGGGCGGTGGTGGTGGTGGTGGTGCATAAAACTTTGTTTCTGCTTGTTGAGTCTCGGCTTTTCCTTAGGCCTGTGGCTGCGTTTGGGCTCCCGACCTTTGAGTTCTTTAGGCGTTTGTTTGTGTGATCCTTGTGTTTTTGTTACGTCAAGTTCGTGTCGTGCCGACTTCGGCGTTGGTTTCTGCCATCGCCGGGATCATTCAACCTTGAACGATCGGCCGTTGTCGAAACGTCGAATCGTTCCACATCGAAAAATTCTGGGTCGCCCGCGGCGTTCAACGTTGAACGCCGGCGGCGGGGTCGCCGCGGGTCGACACGACACGAACCTACCGTGCGCTGGCCAGAGCTGCCATTTTATTTCACGCACAGCACGCGCGGACGGCCTGCGGCGCGACCTCGGCCCCGGAGCCGCCCTGGGGGCCCCTTCGGGCCCTGGCACGGCTCGGGGCTCGCCGCCGCCCTGCAGCTCCCGCTGCTCCCCTTAGCTCTTTGGCAGACGCTTTGGCTGAACGGGTCGAGCGCGTACAGATGGGGCGGCAGGCGACAGCGCCGGGCAACGGCGGCGAGAAACCAAAAAAGCCCCCCAGGGGGCAAGCGGCCACCGCCGGCGCTCAGCAGCAGCCCTTCTTCTTCCCAGACTTGGTCTTGACCTTCTTGCTCCCGTCCTTTTGGACGCCCGAAATGGGTACCGAAAGAATGGGTACAATGCCCAACAGCAAATGTTGTCCCAAACCAACAGCGGCCGCTGTTGGGCAGGCGGCCTCCTGTCTCGAATGGACACAGGCCGCGGCGGCGTGGACAGCGAGCCCTGTTCAAAATGAACAAGATCCGCTGTTGGGCATTGTACCCATTCTTTCAGTACCCATTGCGTGCGTGCAGAGTCCTTGCCCTTCTTCTCCTTCTTGGACTTCTTCTTCGCGCCCACCGCGTCGGCGGCGGCGTCGACCGCCGCCGTGGCCGCCTCCACGACGGGCGCCGCCCCGCCCATGGCAGCGGCGTCCGCGTGGATCTCCTCTTTTGGGCGTCACGTAATGGGGGGATCATGAATGTGACTACCTACCAGACCACCCCAACCCAACCCGAAGACCCCAATTTCGGGTTTGGGGGGGGTACGGGCTACATACGTGTTTTTTCGATGTTCCCCGACCCCCCCCAACTGGAAATGGAGGGCAAATTGAGGCCTTCGGGTTGGGTTGGGGTGGTTTGGTGGGTGGTGATAGTGGGGGGGCGGCGAGTGTGGTCCGAAAAGGTACCCAAATGGTACCTAAACGAGCCCCCTGGGGCTCTGGAGGGGCCCGAAAGGGGCGCGAAAGGGGACCTTTTCTGACCCCCCCATGTGTGACCCCCCCATGAAGCCACGCCCAATCCTCCTCGGTCACGGGATGCCCGGCCATGAGCTTCTGGAACATCTCCGGGGAGATGTTCATGCGCTGGGGCTCCGCGGGCGCCGCGTACGTCATCTCCTGCTGGGGCTCCATGGGCACGCCGGCCGACATCGCTCAGGTGTGGGCGGCCTTTCTGCGGAGAGGCGGGGGGGGGGCAGCGAGAAGGCGCCCTTGGGGCGGCCAACGGAGCCACGACGGCGCGGGCAAACAAACGGCTTGAGCCAAAATGGCTACGGTGTTTCCTTGTGTTTTCTTGGCTGTTCGTTGCCGCCGTGGGGGAAGGGAGGAGGGGAGTGGGGGGGGGAGGAGAGGGAGCAGAGCACGGAGAGCGATGACGGAGAGGGAGGAGGAGGAGGAGGAGGCCGACGACGACGAGCAGGACAAGGATGAGGAGGAGGAGGAGGAGGAGGAGGAGTGGAACAGGAGGAGGATGAGGAGGAGGAGGAGGAGGAGGAGGAGGAGGAGGAGGAGGAGGGGGCAGCTAACGCGAGCTAGCACACTGCGCCCCGACCGAGCCTCGGGCTCAAGCAGCTGTTGTATGGGCGCTCGATAGGGATACTTGTGTAGATGCTTTCAATAGGAATCCTTGTGTAGAGGCTCTCAATCGGAATCCTTTCGTATTGGTATCCAATAGAACTCCTATTGCAACGGGGTTCAATAGGAATCATTTTGTAAACGCTCTCAATAAGAATCCTCTTGTAGAGGTTTCTAATCGGAATGCTCTTGTAGAGGCTCTCAAAAGGAACCCGTTTGTAGAAGCTTTCAACCAGAATCCTTGTGTAACGGATTTGTATAGGAATCCTTGCGTAGATGCTCCCAGTAGCAATCCGGTTCTAGAGGCTCTCAGTAGGAATCCTTTTGTAAGTGCATTCAATTAGAATCCTTGCGTAGAGGATCTCAATCGGAATCATTGTGCAGATGCTTTGAATAGGGATCCTTTTGTAGATGCTTTCAATAGGAATCCTTTTTTGTGAAGGCGTTCGTTAAGAATCCTTACGCACAGGCTCTCAATAGAAATTCTGTTGTATTCGTTTTCGATTAGAATCCTCTTGAAGAGAATTTCAATCGGAATCCTTGTGTAGAGGCGCTCAATAGGGATCCTTTTGTATAGGAATCCTTTTGTAGAGGCTCTCAATAGGAATCCTTTTTGCATGTGCTTTCAATGGGAATCATGGTATAACGGGTTCCAAGAAGAATCCGAATGCAGAGGCTTCCAATCATAATCCTCTTGTAGAAACACTCAATATGAACCTTTTTTTGTAAAAATGTTACACCAGAATCCTTGTGTAACGGATTTGTATAGGAATCCTTGCGTAGATGCTCCCAGTAGCAATCCTGTTCTAGAGGCTCTCAGTAGGAATCCTTTCGCAATTGCTTTCACATGAAATCCTTGCGTAGAGGATCTCGCTCGAAATCATTGCGTAACTGATTTCAATCGTAATTGTGTTGTAGATGCTCTCAATATGAATCCTTGTGTACAAGCTTTCAAGAGGAATCCTGGTGCAAAGGCTCGCAATAGGAATCCGTGTGTATGCGCTTTCAATAAGAATTCGGTTGTAGAGGATTTCAAAAGGAATATGTTTGTAGAGGCGCTTAATACGAATCATTTTGTAGAGGCTTTCAATCGAAATCCGTTCGCTGAGGTTCTCAATATGAATACTTGTGTATTGGCTTTCAATAGGAATCCTACTGTAACGGGTGTCAATTGTAATCCTTTTGTAAACGCTTTCAATAGGAATCGTGTTGGGAAAAGCGGTCATGTGATGAAAAAAGGCGGCCCTCATATTTCCTCGTCTCCCTCTTGAACACACACACACAAACGCGAGGAACGCACAGAGACGAAGAAAACAAACCTAATGGACAAACAAATGCAAGCGGCGCCGAGGCGAGAATACCGTTTTTGTAAAAACGTGCGCGGCACCGAGGCGAGAGTGCGAAATTTACAATAATAGAAAAACAAACCGCATACTCGGGCCTATCGGGCCCCTGTCGGTTCCGAAAAGCCGTTGTTATAATGAGAGAAGAACGGTTTACAATCAACTCTTCCAACGACGGGGACGCCTGCCCCAAGGCGGCTGGTAACTTGTTATCCAAATGTGCCACCGAAATAACCTAATTTTCCAACCGCTCTGGGTCAGGCGTCCGCGACGACGGATAAGTCGATTCCCTAACAGCGTGTCGCTTGAGGATGTTCAATAGTGGTAAAATAATACCCTAGACAAGTACCACAAGGGATGGGAAGCCCGACAAAATTGTTGCCGGTACCCACCTTTTTTTTTGGGGGGGGGGGGGCACCTTCGGCCAGACCAGTTTTACAAAGCGGCTGACCAAGCAGCCGCACTGAACCTAACACCAGACGAGGGACCAGCCGGCGACCACGGACTCATCTCCCAAAACGGGAGGATGTCCCTTGGCCACCCGCCAGTCCCACGGGCGTTAGTCTGACCCCGACTCCGAGCCATCAGGGCGGTTCGGGATCAGAGGAGACTCATCCTCCTCGCTTCGCAGCAAGTCGGACACATTCCGCATCACCGCACGGGGGCCAGACGCAGCGGAGGTGCCTTGCACGGGAACCTCAGGCGTAGCAACAGGCACCCTGACCTCAAAGAATTCACGAGCGGTTGCTTCCTCCGCCTCAAACAAAGCACCAACAACTTCGTCTCCAGGTGCAGGTCTCTGCACACCTAGAGCATCATGTTGCCCTTCCCGTCCCCCGCTCTCAAAAGCCACCCGCACCCCCGTTTCTCTCTCGGCAATCCTAGCCCTCAGGGGGGCCAAACATTCCAAGTGAGACGTGCACGGAGGGATGAGGTGCACCCGCGAAGCGGTCGCAAAGGCACGCACTGCCGCTCCTGACACAGGACGTTCAGGAGCCGCACACGAAACTGCCACATTGCGCTGAGGATGAAGGCCACGCTTGAGCCTGCTCAGCACACTGGCACCTGCGCTGTGTTACCTAGGATCACATTTCACTGCCAGATTACGAACTTTCTCTTGAGTGTAGCTACCGCAGAGCATACAGAACACTAGGGGCAGCTTCTCGTCACCTACTTGCGTACTAGCTAACTTGTGGCCGTGGTCGGGGGCCTCGGAGAGCAACCCGGTGAGGCTCCTCGAGAGTCCCGCGCATCCAACCTCTGGCCTATCTTGGAGGTTACCCCCATGAAAACTTAAACATTTAGCACACCTGTGGCCCCACAGCCAGGGCTCCCAGTCATGCCAGCTCGTGGCGCACGCAATGACCTTACGCTGGCGCTCACGCCGCGGTGGGCGCTGGTGGTGCACCCTCGGAAAACACGGCAACACATTCGCCACGAGGCGGGCCACCGTTTCGAGACTCTCGATCGAGCTGTCCAGCTGCTGCCAGTCGGCTGGTGAGGGTCTGGGATGCAGGTCAAGGGCTCCTTTCGCCTCTCGATCCGCTCGCCAGTTAGCCTGGCCGATCCACCGCTCAGGTGGGGGCAGCTGCTCGATGTCTTCTAACTTCCTATGGGCAGGGGTGTGAACAGCTGGGGCATACTCTTGATCCTTCATGTGGAGCAGGGCCCCCCTTCTCAACCCTCCATAACGTTGCTTGGCCGAAACTTGACATGACGGTCCCATGTTGTGCAGCTTGACGGCGTTCATACAATCGCTGTATAACGTCGGTCCATGATTTGGTACATAAATGGGAAGCAAGGCAAGCTGGAGTTGTTCTGCTGCTTGACTGGTTTGGGGTAAACTCGGCCATGCAACTCCTTTTGCTACATACCGCTGCACACCCTCAGCATCGAAGAACACCCACGAGTAAACCGCTCTCGAAAGCTCGCTGATTGTATGACGAGCGCAAGACCCGTCTCCAGCCTGGAAGAAGGAGGGCCCATCGAACTGATCCCACTCCACTTTTTGACCACTCATATCAAAGAGCTCTGGCTCGTGCACCTCCGAGAGGTTCGGCCACTCGGCCGCTGGGTGCTGAAACTTGAGGGCCTCGAAAAACTGCGCGTCCCCGCTCTGGGCACGCTCGAGAAAGGCCGTGGAGACGTCGGCGGCCTGCCTTGCCGCAACGACCTCCGCGTGCTGGCAGGCGAGGATCCTGTGACCTACCGAGTCGGGCGCCTGACATAGGGGGCAGAGACCTGGTGTGATGTACCCCGACCGTAAAGCCCTGTCTTCGGTCCAGAGCCCTTCACAGAAACACGCCATCACTAAATATTGACCCTGGGCGTTGAGACCAATACCTTTAACCCCCGACTTGGTGATGCGACGGATAGGTTCCACACAAACTCTGGTCCCAGGGGTCCACCCAAGTTTCTTGCCCAAAACACGCTCGTGGTGCCTCTGGACCCCCAGGCTAAGCCAGTGCCCGACCATGGAGGGGGTGGAGTAAAGCAGGGATATCTCCACGCCGTTATCATCGCGCCAGTCCAGGGGGGTGTAGGCTGCCCACCCAATGCGCTGAAGGGAGAGGTGCATCCTACTGATCGGGCCTTTGCTTTTTGCCCAATCGTAGCCTGTGGGCGGGACGGTCCGCCACGTGCTGCACAGCTCCTGAATCGAGAAAAAGGCGCGCTCGGGACGCGTGGTAGCCGCCCACACAGCATGTGACCACGCAAGAGCAGGGGCAATCATGCTCCTCCACATGGGGTCGCCTAGGAGCGCCGCCTTGGCTCTCAAGGAAACCCCCGCATGTCTCGGCGCCTGAAACGACAACATCACGCTACGCGCGCGCTTAAGTTCAGCATCGCTCATGCCAACAACCGTGTCCCCGAAGCTCAGACCAGGCGTGACCCCCGCCGTGTAGATCTTGCCAATCCTGAGCCGCTCCCTGGGAAGGGCCTTCCGATATTTACACAAAATACGGTGTCTCTTAAGCATGTCTTTCAACCTGACTCGTCGCTTGCTCAGGTGACCTTTCCTACTCCGTTCGCCCCCTGGGGCTAAGTCACAACCTAAGGTCACCATGTGGGTCCCAACATGCCCCGCCAGTTTCCCAAGCTGCTCCCCGAGGCGACGAGCGACACTGGGCGACGAACCAAAAGTCATCAACTTATCTTGGGCTAGATTGACCCCGAGCTCCTGCTTGAAACCACAGCGCAGGTCCTGCGCCGCTGCGGCCAGAGTGGATGACCTCAGCCTCAGTGCCATACGACGAGACCGTGTCATCGTCCACGTACGACGCCAAATCTATGCTGGGGTTCCTCTCCACAAATCCGTCGAAAGGCTCGAGCGCATACACTCGCACGAATATATCGTTAAAAATCGACACTGCTGGCAGCCCGCTTTCAGCGTGCAACACCGCCAGCGCATGATCAGTGCCTAATCGCAAGATCCGAGGGCCTCTCCAGAAGTTGAACGTGACTTTCAGCACCACAGGATCGCGGCCCGCTCTCTGGCCCCTATCACGGAGGAGCCTCAAGTTGAAACTCTCGTAGTACTTGGACCCATCCCAAGAGAACCCCGCAGTGACCCCACCATCGGCCACTTGGGCCTCCGCTTTAACCGCCTGGTTCCACACACTGCCTTCCGCCGACTTCCCCGCTCCGAAAGCCCAGTACCTACGCGGATGTCGGTCGTTGAAGGACGTCAGCTTCGGTCGTCGGAGTCGTTCCCAAAGCCTAACAGGGGAGGCACGCAACAAAATCTGGCGCAAACCACCCTTCGGTTTTTCCAGGGGGGGGAAGAGCATCCAATACAGCGCCCGAGGGAAGAGTCCTATCTTCTCCGCACACCGAAAAACGCAAGCCAGGGCGTCGAGGCCCGCGTCCGACATGCAAGCGAACTGTCGCACGTGCACCCCATCAAGGGACTGAGCCGTGTGCGGCGAGAACATCTTGGCTGCGGCACGCAGCTCCGCCGCGGTGGCTCTCTCAAAACAGTGCCTATCTGGGACTTCAACAGGGGGTGGGGTGGTGGTGGCATTCCAGAACCCTCCTAACACGTTGGCTTCGTGGGCCAATAAATCGCGCGGGTCCGACGTGAAGATCCCTGGGCTGGTTTCTACCACCGTCGGTTGCCACCTGGCCTTCAATCTCGTAAGACGATGCATCTTTCGGGCAGACCCCGCCAGGGCTTCCGTCTGCCACTGGTCCCAGCTCTGCTTCGATTTTTGGTCCAGCCCATCACGGACCGCTTGAAAATCATCGGCCCAGTCTTCTAAAGTTTCCGAGCAATGATCGATCCACCCAGCAAGGGCCACCATGTCTTGCGGCCAAGCCGCCGCCAGCCCACGCGCCTTGCGGACAGTGAGATCCAATCTCGGAGACAAACCCTCCGCTTCAAACGGCTGAGGAACAATCTGCACAAGGTTACGAGCTGCCTGCACTTCACTATGATCAACGAACTTGTCAGCCTGCGTGAGAATGCGCTGACTGGTGTTCCTAAGGTCTGTCATCCCCTGTCGCAGCCACACCCATCCCTCTCCAATGCGCACATCGTCCTCTTCCTTGCACTTCGGGGGGGTCATCACGGGCACCCACTTAGCCTGAAGCTGCTTACCTTTGAGCCCTTTAGGTTTTATGGGGGTGCCCGTTCTGCTTTCTAACTCTAACTCCATCGTACCCGAGAAAACTTTCCAAGCTTGGTCCAGGACCCCCCAAACTAAACCGACATCCTCGTGGTCAGCTCTACGATTCGCCGTTTCGGCCACAGCCCGGGCCACGGACCAATCGATCGGCGGTGGGGTGGGGCCAAAGGGCAGCTCAACTGGAAGTTTCTGGTGAGTCTGGTACACCAGCTGCTGCAGCTTGGTTGCCCCAGGCCTTAAACGAAGCTGAACTGGGCGATGGGGCCGCTTCGGCCACGTAGTGTCGACCTCGGTGGCCTCCACAAGCTTGCAGAAAGCCGCCGACGCCTTGAAATAATCGATCTTGGTGTTTGCTTTCGGTGTTGCACACGTTTCGATACTGGGCTGCAATATCATCATGGAGGCCTTGCGAGGCATGCCAGACGCCTCTGCCACTACAGCTGAGAAATTCCAATCAGCAGCAAACGCCGAGAGATGTACACCTTCTAAAACTGCACCTGCATGTCTTAAAATCTGGAGGTTCCGCTTGCTCAGACCCTCACTGGTGAACATGTACGCGCAACTTGCAAGCAACTCGGGCCACCCTGGAATGTCGATCGTAGCAAAGATCAGCCTGTGTTGGATAAGTATACCCCTGGGCAACTTCGTGGGCCACCTCAGGCCGATAGACGTTCTCGCCAGTATGGCCACTCCAGCCGACGTCTGACCACCCGCACACTTGACCGAAGGGGCACAGAGCATGTTCCAGCCTAAACTCTTAGCTGTCGAAGTTCTTGCCGCAATATCCTCTTCGGTAATACCTATTTCCTGTGCAAACACCACAAGGGCCTGTGTACTCAGCAGTCTCTTCTTGAGCGTGCCCCAGCTGTTCCCATTATACGATTCAAACACGTGCGCCTGACCCTCCAGGTCAGCAGGGGCGGCGGCTTTAGGCGGCAAGCCTACTCCGTGGGCCGAAACACGCAAACCAGTGCACTTGGGCCCCAGGTGGGGCTGCACACGGGCACCGTCAAGCAAAACTGATGGCCGCAAGGACTCAGGAGGCCCCAGGAGTTCTGGCACGCCGTTGTGCCTGACGACTCGCACCTCGTCGCACTCACCGAAGTTGATACCCTGGCCGTACTGCAGCACGCCCAACAGGTACCACACAGCCTTCAGGTCCTCGAACGTCTGTAGCCTGAGCCACTTCTCGTCACAAGTAACCCCGAAGAAATGTACAGCGTCACCAGGTAAGGCTTGGGAAACATCTGACACTTGATCGTCAGTGGCCTGTATCTGATGAAGCACGTCGCCAGGAGCATCTGGCTTGCGTCTGACACCCTCAGATCCCGTAGAACCTGAGGTATGGTTTTTCTCACTGCGTGAAGCAAAAGGTTTGGATGAGAAGCTCGCCATCGGCCTCGTCGAGCCATGCCACCTAGCCCAGGACGGGTAGTGGCTAAAGCTGCGGCGTGGTCTTCGGCTTCTTGAGCTTGGCGCCCAAAAGGGCTTGGGTGAAGGCTCGCTTATCGCCACGGTGCTTCTCCCAGAAAGCTTCGGCAACTGCTTCGTCTTGGAAGGCATCATCCATCTCCGCGTCGTGTGGCGTGGGCACATGCTCAACACCATTGGCGTGGGACTCAGATGCATCAGTGCCAGGATCAGCAGCGGCACGATGCACCGCGAACAACTTAACGAACTCCTTGAGCTCGGCCGTCTCGAGCATCGACTTGGTCGCGTCTTTGCCTTCCAAGGCCTCAGGAGGGAGAGACAGATCAACAGGCCGCCTGTAACCACCGTCAGCAGCTTGACCAGGAAGTGGCTGCACATGCTGCCGTTGCAGTTCAGCCACCTCAGCCTCCGCTGCGACCTTGCGCGCCTTGATCTCGTCCGTCTTGGCATTGAGCTCGTCGAGCAACTTGTTATGCTCCTCAAGCTCTGTCGTGACCTTCTCCAACTTCGTCGTAGCCCGAGCCAATCGATGCCCCACATTGGTGTGCTGCGTGATGCTCGGCTTCTTGCTCTCGATCTCCGCACGCACCGCCCTGAGCTTGTTCTCCAGGAGCGTCCGTGCCTCGGTTGTGTCGTCACCTTTGCCACAGGCTTTGATCGCACACTCGAGCTCGAGTACACGTGCCTGTAGTGGATCCTGTCCGTCACCACCGCCTCCTCCATTGGACTGTGCGCCACCATGTTGACCAGGTCCCTGTCCAAGAGGAGGGGCTCGGGCAGACTTGGCGCCTCCACCGATGAACTGGTCCAGCTTCTTCTGCATCTCGGCCAGCTGGGACTCCAGTTTGGCCTCGCGCCTTGACCCTGCGGCAGGTTGACGGCTGCGCCCTGGATCCATCCGAGCAGGGTTCCCGCCACCGTTGCCAAAGGCCTTGGCGCGCTGCAGCACGAAACTGGGGGCCTTCGCCCCGCAGCGGCACCGCAGCCTGCACGCCCAGTTGCTGGTGAGTCCGCAACTCTGGCAGCCCCAGAACGGGGTCTTGGGGCCGCGGACCACGTCCGCACCATCCATGAAGGCCGCCGCACCGCTGTGCCCGCGACCGTGTCCCTCGGAGCGCCGAGGGTCGAAGGATTGCACCGCCAGGTGCTCACTGAAAGCTAGCTGAGGCAGCCAGGCCAATGGAAGGGGCTGCCCTTCCACCTCAGCCTCGAGCCTCTGGAGTCGGGACGGGAGGTAAACTCCGTCTTGAGCCAACACGGACGGCCACGAGTTCTTGCAAAACATACGCACCTACTGAATACTTCGTAACAGGAGGCAGGGGGGCACCAACTTTCCAGATGGGCATTTTTGGACCCACCGCATGAACAGGTGACCGTTTGCCCAGGCACCCGTGGAACCTTCCTAGACGGCTCAAATCGCACCCCCGATCGAAACAGACCCGTTACGTTCTATTATGATATCAAGAGAGCGGTGCACATGGCCGTGCTCTCGCTGCTCTTTGAGGATTTCTGCAAGGGGGCCGTCCGAACGTCCGAACAGACGGGGTCGACAAATCGCGCCGCGTCGGCGATGCATCGGCGATGCGTGGGCGACGCCGGCGGTGCATCGGCGACGCCGGCGTGGAGAAAACTGGGTTTTACATCGAGCCGCGGGCCCTGGGTCGGCTTGTACCGTCTCCGTCCGCGAAGCAAAGGCTCCCAACTTCTCGCCTCGCGCTGCGCGAAGCGAGAACAGCTTCGCGCTCCCGCGCCGCCTCCCAGGGGAGGAGAGGAGGACGAGGGGGAATCGGAGCCGAACCGCGAAACTCGAACAACTTCGCGCTCCCGCGAAGCGCCTCCCAGGGGAGGAAGAAGGAGGATGAGGGGGCGTCGGAGCCGAACCGCGAAGCGCGAACCACTTCGCGCCCTCGAGGGCGCCCCCTGGCAGAAGCAGGCGGGGAGCATAGGGGGCCTCAAGCGAAGCCTACCCCTACCCCCCGCGATTTTTGAGGGGAGGGTGGGGTTCACTTCGCTCGGGACCTTCCGAATGAAGTGAACCCACCCTCCCCCTCAGAAATCGTGGGCAGTGGGGCCTCCTCCTCCTCCTCCT
>CAUYUJ010018816.1:150000-158242 GCA_963575745.1 Prorocentrum cordatum | reverse complement strand
CCTGACGAAGAACCCCACCATATGCAGCTGCGAGTACCGCGAGGGAGACGAGACGAAGGAGGGGGGCGCGCAAACTCCGAGCACCGCGCGCGGTATGGCCCAAGCGGCTGCGAGTACCGCGAGGGGCATGGGGACAAAGATGCGAACCCTGCCACTGAAGCCTTCGGTGGAGCTTCCTATGGGGCCACGATCCGTGTGAGGGGTGCGCCGAGATGAGTTGAACTGCATGCGAACCCTGCCCAAGAAGCCTTCGGTGGAACTCCCTATGGGGCCACGAACGGTGTTAGAGGGGCACCGAAATGGGGGCGGAACTGCATGCGAGCCCTGCCTCTGGGGCCTCCGATGGAGCTCTCTATGAGGCCACGAACCGTCTGAAAAGTGCGCCGAAATGAAGGTGGAACTGCATGCGAACCCTGCCTCTGGGGCCTTCGATGGAGCTCTCTATGAGGCCACGAACCGTGTGAGGGCTCCGACGAAATGATGGTGAAAATGCATGCGAACCCTGCCTCTGGGGCCTTCGGTGGAACTCCCTATGGGGCCACGAACCGTGTGAAGGGTGCGCCGAGATGAGGGTGGAACTGCATGCGAACACTGCCACTGAAGCATTCGATGGAGCGTCCTATGGGGACACGATCCGTGTGAGGGGTGCGCCGAGATGAGGGTGGAACTGCATGCGAACCCTGCCAAAAAGGCCTCCCTATGGTGCTACGAACAGTGTGAAAGGTGCTCCGTAATGAAGGTGGAACTGCATGCGAACCCCGAAGCCGTCGGTGGACCTTCCTATGGGGCCACGAACCGTGTGAGGGGTGCGCCGAGATGAGGGTGGAACTGCATGCGAACACTGCCTCTGGGGCCGTCGGTGGAGCCCCCCTCTATGGGGCCACGGTCAGTGTGAGGGGTGCGCCGAGATGATGGAGGAACTGCATGCGAACCCTGCCAAAAAGGCCTTCGGTGGAGCTCCCCTCTATGGGGCCACGAACCGTGTGAGAGCTCCGACGAAATGAAGGTGGAATTGCATGCGAACCCTACCACTGGGGCCTTCGGTGGAGCTCCTTATGGGGCCACGAATCGTGTGAGGGATTGCCGGAATGGGCGGGAAACGATGACGACGATGATGATGATGATGATGATGATGATGATGATGATGACGACGACGACGACGACGACGATGATGATGATGATGATGATGATATTGATGGTGATGTTGATGATGATGATGATGTTTATGATGATGCTGATGATGCTGATGATGATGATGACGACCGCAATGGTGATGACGATGGTGAGTACGATGACGGTGACGATGATGATGTGGTGATGATGACGATGATGATGATGATGATGATGATGATGATGATGATGATGATGTTGACGATGATGACGATGATGCTGATGATGATGCTGGGAGAAGAGAGGAGGAGAAGGAGGAAGGAGATGCGAGATGGACGCGGGGCGCTGTCTCTTCAATGCGAGGACCCAGCACCACAGGATGGTAAGGAAGAACCGATGGTGATGATGATGGTGATACTGGCGACATTGGCGAAAGTGATGGTGCTAACGACGACTGCAGTAATGAGAGGGATGCGGATGATGATGGAAACAATTGCGATGATGACGGTGCTGGCGATGAGTGATGAGCACGGTGGTGCTATACTGATGATGGTGAAGATGGTAGTACTGATGGTGCGGATCGTGATGGTGATGATGGTGCGGATGATGACGGGGGTCATGAATACGATGGTGGTGGTTGATGATGGTGATGCTGCGGACGGAGATGACGATGGTGGTGGTGATGGCGATGCTCCTGCTGATAAAGGTAATCGCAACGATAGCGCGATGACGGAAATGCGGAAGGTTGTGAGTGATGATGATGATGATGGTGACGATGTCACTGCTGATATTATTGACCGTGTAGAGGAGGATTGTGTTGATGGCACTGAAGATGCATGCGGCGATAACGATGGCGATGACGTTGAGTTTTCCTCAGCGGGCCGATGGCGATGGACGGGGTGGTAACGCCTGATGCCGCACAAGTTGCAGCAATGGCACCCAGCGGCTGGGATGAACGGTTCAGGCGCTGGGAGCAACGAGTGCCAGACCGTCTCCAAGGACGGGCGCCGCAGAGAAGGCAGGCAATGCGCGCCCAGCAGGAAATGAGGGCGAGACGATCAGGCAGGACCAGACAGCGCACCCACCTCACCACCCGAAGGAATCGGACAGCAACGCAGGTGAGCCCAGAATCGAATCGATAAATCAGATCGGCAATCGACATGAATCGGATCGGCGGAAATCGGCAGCCGAATCGGGAAACGTCGAATCGGCGGAAATCGGCAAGCTAGTGTGCCTCCAATAAAATAAGACATCGGAATCCAAATCGGAAGCCCAAGTCGAATCGAATCGGAATCGGAATCCATCGAAGTCGAATCGAACTCGAATCGGAGGACTCGAAACGAGCTCTGGGTGGGCGGCAGCGGCAATCGCGGGCGGAGGCGCGCTCGACGCAAGAAAAGGCCAGGACCTCGCGCGCGGGCAAGGGCAGCCGCAAGGACGCGAGTCGACGTGTGCAGCCGCGAACTAGTTGCACCAGTGGCGCGCCACAGAGGTGGCGACCGCTGAGCGTGCGCATGCGATGGGGGCCAGGCTCTATCCCTGGCCATCGCTCGGACGTCCATTCCCTGTGCTTGTTTCGGTTTCGTGCTTGTTTTCTTCGCCAGATGATCAGGGGTGCTCCTCGATGGTCCTCGCCGAAAGAACAATACACACGTCCGAGCGATGCCAAGCTATCCGCGGCGCCCCAGAATAACTGCACGACCCGGACGGCGGCAGCAGCGCCCCGCCCGCGCACTTGCCCGCGGGGGAAGGCGGGCGGCGCGGATCGCGGAACAAGTGGCGCTCTCGCGCGACACAGGTCAGAGGCTACTCCAGATTTCGTAGTAAAGGGAGGGGGGTCTCATTTCGGGGGGGGTCTCTTCCAGGCTATCTTGGAGGGCCTGGGGGGGTCTGGGGACGGTGTTTTGGAGGGTTCTCCCGCGGGGGGGGTCTGAAATGGCTTGTCTTGGAGGGTCCAGACCCCCTCCCTTTTATTACGAAATCTGGAGTATAGTGGCAGGGCTGTCAGCTAGATCAACGCATCCGAGCCTGTGAGCCAACGCGCCACCGACCAGGTCGGAATCTGCGAGCATGAAGCCCCGCGAACGGCGACCACCCACACACCGCCGGCAACAGCGGCACGAGGCACGCCACGGCAGCGGCAGGAGAGGCGCGCGGGAGGAAGCACCCAGCACCAGCACTGGCGAAGACGGCGGAAGCAGCGGAGGGCACGCCAAGGGGGGCAGCAGAGAACGCGCACGCAACAAAAATGCAGACGGACCAGAGAAACGCGGCGCGAGGCTCGAACATGCCAGGGCCTCGCGCACGCGGGGGTCCAGCAACACAAGCGCAGCTGCGACCGGGCTTCGAGCGGCCCCCGCAGCCGAAAGCGTGCCTGGAGCGCAAGGGTAGAACGCCACGAGCCGACTAAGCCACAGGATTATTGAAGGGGAACTGGGACACACAAATAACTACACACAACTAAAATTGTCCCCCATATTTTCCCATATGTTCTAGGTTGTTGTCTTCCCCCCCACTTCCCATATTTCCCTACCTAGGCTCTGCCTAGAAGGGTTCTTACTCTCTTAGCTTAAAGGGGCCGGGCAGTGCAAAGCGCCCCGGGCGGTTCCCCCAGTCCCCGCCCCGCGGTTCCCCCCAGTCCCCTGGGAGCTTTAGCTTTAGCTTTAGCTTAGCTTTAGCTTAGCTGTAGCTTAGCTTTAGCTTAGCGTTTCGCTTAGCTTTTCGCTTAACGTTTAGCTTAGCTTTAGCTTTAGCTTTAGCTTTAGCTTAGCTTTAGCTTAGCTTGAGCTTAGCTGTAGCTTAGCTTTAGCTTAGCATTAGCTTTAGCTTAGCTGTAGCTTAGCTTTAGCTTAGCTGTTGCTCAGCTTTAGCTTAGCTTTAGCTTAGCTCTGGCTTAGCTGTGGCTTAGCTTTAGCTTAGCTTTAGCTTAGCGTTACTGTTACTACTAATGCTGCTTTCCTAGGGGTTCCAACTCCTAGGTAGGGTCGCACTGGGATAATTTCCCATATTTTCTGGGAATCGCCGATTCATTGTGTCTGTGTGTTCCTTTCCCTCCTGAATTATGTACATGACGAGTGCCACTCCGATTCGGGGGCGGCGTGGCGTCGGCAGTCCCAACCTGCCCTCACAGACGCGTAGACGACGTCCCCGACGGAGCGGTCCGCGACCGCAGCTGAGAGCCGGCGCAGCCGAAGCGGTCGACCAGAACGCAGGAAGCAACCTCGCGCCCGGCGCGGGGAGTCCGACTGCCGACGCAGCAGGGAGCGGGGCAAAGGGAGGCGAGGCCACCAGGGGAGATGAGGCGGGCCCATGTCGAGAAGAGACCAGCAACGCGGGGACAGCGCTGGCGGTGGCGCTGATCGCGGGGGCACTCGCGACGATCACAGAGGCAACGCCGAGGCCGCGAGTGAAATTGAGCCCCAGTCCAGGCCCCGCGGCGCAGGCCCCCCAGGACCGCAAGGACTGAAAACATCGGGACAGCTCGACAGACTCTACGCACGCATGCTAACCCGAAGGACTGGAGACCAAAATGCAGGAGGGAAGGGGGAGGGGAAGCCAACTCAACGCTGCTCTGGGAAGCCCGCCAACCCTCGCGCCAGGTTGCTCCGCTCCTCTCGTGGCACGAGTGACATGAGATGTGCGTCGCGGGCGCTTGGTCGCCAGGGCAGGTCCGCGCCGCAGGAAGGGGCGACTCCCGCAGCGATGTTCCTGTACGGGGCGGGAACGAAGTCGCGCGTCATCCAGGGGACAACCTGCAAGCGGGGAGGGGGAGGAGGAGGAGGAGGAGGAGGAGGAGGAGGGGGAGGAGGAGGAGGAGGAGGAGGAGAAGAGGCGGAGGAGGAGCGGAGGAAGGAGGAGGAGAGGAGGAGGAGGAGGAGGAGGAGGAGGAGGAGGACGGGGAGGGAGGGAGGAGGAGGAGGAGGAGGAGGAGGAGGGGAGGAGGAGGAGGAGGAGGAGAGGAGGAGAGGAGGGAGGAGGAGGAGGGGGAGGAGGAGGAGGAGGAGGAGGAGGAGGAGGAGGAGGAGGAGGAGAGGAGGAGAGGAGGAGGAGAGGAGGAAGGAGGAGGAGAGAGGAGGAGGAGGAGGAGGAGGAAGACGAGGGGGAGGAGGAGGAGGAGGAGAAGGAGGAGGAGGGAGGAGGATGAGGAGGAGGGGAGGAGGAGGAGGAGGTAGAAGAGGAGGAGGAGGGGAGAGGAGGAGGAGGGGGGAGGAGGAGGAGGGAGCAGGAGGAGGAGGAGGAGGAGGAGGAGGAGGAGAAGGGAGAAGGAGGAGGAGGGGCGAGGGGGAGGGGGAGGAGAGGGGAGGAGAGGAGGAGGAGGAGGAGGAGGAGGAGGAGCAGGAGGAGGAGGAGGTGGAGGAGGTGGAGGAGGAGGAGGGGGATGAAGTCCAAGTCTGGGGCCAAGGCCAGGCACCCCGAACCGTGCAGTGAACTGACGCTGGTGCCACATGGCGAATCGAGACGCACCGCGCGCTGCAGCCTGCGCCCCCAAGATCGCGCAACATCGTGCCACTGAAACTGCGCAGGGGGCCAGCACGAACGACATCTAGCATTCGGTATTCAAGCGGGGAAAAGCGCGGGGTTGGGCAATGGATCTGGGGCACGCAGCCGAAGACTGAGGCAGCCCGACGAACGAAGGCAACAATCGACTCAGACAAGCCAGCGCCCACGGGGCGAATTGTCCAAGCACGGAGGATGCTGCTGCCACAGTGCGTCGGGCAGCTAGGGTCCCGCCGACGCCTCCAGATGCCTGCGCCCAATCGCGGTCGAGAATCGCGCGCATCCACCGCCCAGATTCCCGAGAAGCGCTTGGAAACTACGCAGATCCACAGGCCCATTCGCATCAGCGAGCAAGCGCAGCTTACCGAAAATCCAGCTGAGATCGGGGAGCGGGTCGTCCATGAAGGACCCAAGGCCATCGACATAAGCTGACAGGCTGGGTCGGGCGGGACCCGCGGCAATTCGCCAACGGCACACTTATTCCAGGGACGTGGCAGACAGGGGCATGGAGACTGGGCGGCCCTGACGGACCCCGCGACCCGCCGCAAAAACAAACACCATCGCGACAGGAATAACACCGGGCAGCGCTGTTTTCGTACAGTCGATCGAAAAATCGAGAAGTCCAGGCTGGGATGCCCATGCGCCTTGGAAGGAGTAGTGCCCATTCAGCACGCAGATCAAAGACTGATGCCCTGGACCCTGTGACAACTTACTCCGGCGGTTGGACCCCGCACGAAAACCTATTTGGTTTGCCCCTCGCCCTGTTCTTCTGCACCTGGCGGAGGCCTTCCTTCCGCCCTTTGCGTCATTCTCCTCTTCCTCTTCCTCCCCCCCTCCCCCTTCTCGTCCTACTCGTTGCAGGTGCGACCCTCTGTAATTCCTCCTTCTATTCCTCCTCCTCCGCTTTGTCCTCCTGCTCCCTGTCCTCCTCGCGTTCCTCGTCCTCCCCCATCGGCGCCCTTTCCCTCCTCCTCCTCCTCGCCCTCCTCCTCCTCCGCCTCCTCCGCCCGCTCTCGTCGCGTTATCTCCTTCCTCCTGGCACGAGTTCGCATGTCGATTTTCCTCGGCGCCGTCGCCGCTTCGGCCAGCGCGGGCGCATCCACGTCGCGCCCCCGTTGGCGTAACCCCGCGGGCTGGGCCGTCGGGACAACCCAGCGGGCCGCTGGCACGCGAGGCGAAGCCATTGGGACAACCCCGCGGGTTTCGAGCGGGGCGCCGCCGCGCTCGGGCGGGGGGCAGCGCGAAACCCAGCTTTGCCGCGAGCTGTTCCCACTCTGCTCTGGAGCTCTCCGCTCTGTCATCGACGTCCAGGAGCGCCTTCCGCAAGGACGCCGGCGGCGCGTGCTCCAGGAACTGTCGCGGCGGCGGCCGCAAAATCAGCATGTTCCGCATGCGCGTGGCGCGGGAGAGCATGACGTAGAACTGCACCCACCACTGGTCGTCCGACATGCCCGTGCGGCCAGCGGCCTCGTCTCTTGCGCAGTCGATGGTGACGCCCTTGCGCAGCGTCTGACCCTGCGACACCGCGGAGGTGAGGCCGCCGCGCGCGTGCCTGCCAAAGCCAATGGCCCCCAACAGAGCCCCCTTGACATACATTCGCACACGGGGATGCCGCCTTATACTTCCTCCATATTCAAGCCTCAGGAACTCAAGAGCGACGACTGTTACAGGTTTTCAATGGCCCGCTCCGATTACAAACGTGAGCGGCGGGCCCCATAAGGGGGGGCGTCTGAGACTTCCTCGCAAGTCACTCGCAGACGAGGCCCCCGCCTCATATTTTTTGCATATTCAAGCCTCTGGAGCCCAAATGCGATGACAGTTGCACGTTTCCGATGACCCCCGCGGATTCATAACGTGATCCGCGGGCCCCAGAGCGAGGGGGCTTTCGCCTGAGATTTCCTCGCAGTTCGCTCACAGGCGAAGTTCCCGCCACATGCGTCCTCCATATTCAGGCCTCGGGAGGGGGGGGGGAGGGGGGGGGCAAACAGCGACGAGAATTACAGGTTTCCACTGGACCGCTCGGATTGCAAACGTGATCTGCGGGCCTCGCAGGGAGGGGGCCCCCGCCTGAGACTTCTTCGCACCTCGCTCGCAGACGAGGCCCCCGCCTGATACGTCCTCCTTATTGAAGCGTCAGGAGCCCAAAACTGGCGACGGATACAGGTTTCCGATGGCCCGCTCGGATTTCTCGCACTTCACCCATAGACGAGGCCCCTGCCGGATATTCCTCCATATTCAAGCACCTGGACCCCAAACGTGGCGACAATTGCAAATTCCCGATGACCCGCCCGGATTGCAAGTGTGAGCTGCGGGCTCCATTGAGAGGGGGTCATCGCCTGAGACTTCCTCTCAGTTCACTCGCAGACGAGGCCCCCGCCTGAGATGAGTGAGCGGGTCAGTGAAGCAGTGGGTAAAGATGAATATGATGATGCTGATCACGATGGCGATGGCAGTGGTGACGATGACGATGAGTGCGTGAGTGAGTGACTGGGCGGGTCGGTGGTTGAGTGAGTGGGTGGGTGCGTGAGTGACTGATGATGAAGATGATGAGTGCGCGACTGGATGTGCGAGGGTGAATGAGTGAGTGAGTGTGAGTGATGATGTGAGCGAGCGATTGAGGGAATGAGTGTGCAAT
>CAUYUJ010018816.1:12500-145000 GCA_963575745.1 Prorocentrum cordatum | reverse complement strand
TACTACTACTACTACGACTACGACTACTACGACGACTACTACTACCACTACTACTACTACTACTACTACTACTACTACTACTGCTACTACTACTCTGGCTACTACTACTACTACTACTACTACTACTCCTACTACTACTACTACTACTACTACTACCAAGAATTCGGGGGAATCCTCCAGAACTCTTTGGGATTTCTCCCTTTCAAACTAGCCCACATAATCCGTTGGAATCTTTGAGAATCGTCAGGAATCCAATTGGCCCCTTCGGAAACCAAAGGGAAACCCGCGGACTCCTTCTGGAGGCGTCCTGAGGAACGCCTGAGATTTGCAAACGATCCTACGGGGTGCTGCAGATTCCAGAGAACCCCAAAGAACACCTGAGGAATTCTGATAATTCCAAGCGGGTACTCACACATCTTCCAGAATCTGCAGGATCCCCCGCAAGTCCTCAAACAGCCTGAGGCGTCCTTCGGAATCTGGGAGATCCTGCGGAACCTGGGGGCTCCGAACGGATCCTCAAGAATACTCGCTCTTCCTACCATCGAAAGATCACGATCAAGCTCAAGCACATGCGCTTTGCAAGGGTTACGGTCGCAGGTGGCGAACCGTCGTGGAACGGACGGATCGCAAACGCTTTTTGTTTTCAGAGTTCCATTGGGAGGCTTACGGAAGCTCACTGCGCCCCTCCCTCAATCGGAACCTGATTGAAACGTCCACGCCGCAACCACTTTTTGTTTTTTGAGTTTCACTGGGAGGCTTAAGGGAGCTCACTGCGCCCCTCGCTTAACCGGAATCTGATTGCGGCATCCACGCCGCAACCACGTCGGACCGACCGCAACTCTTTGCGATCGGTCCCAAGTGGGCGACAGTCGGTCCGCAGGGGTTGCGGACGGTCGTGGTCCCGGGGCTGCGAGCAAGGTCAATACACCACTAGGGATTCGTCTTCCAAGATTTAAGACAAAACCTGTACGGATAATGATTGAAGCGTCCACGTCGCAACAATTTCGGACCGATCGCAACTGTTTGCGATCGGTCCGGAGTGGTCGACGATCGGTCCGAAGGGGCTGCGGACGGTCGTGGCCCTGGGGTCTGCGAGCAGGGTCAATCCACGAGGGATTCGTGTTTGAAGATGTAAGACGAAACCTTTTACGCATACTGATGATGCTGATGCTGATAAGGCGCCCCCGAGTGCGGAGGTGCACGAGGACGAGGAGGAGGTGGAGGAGGAGGAGGAGGAGGCGCATCTCCCTGACCGGGGATGGGGAGAGCGGGGGGGGGGCGAGGGCGATCACAGAGGAGGAACACGTGGGGGGCAAGGGAAGGGGAGGAGGGGAGGGACCCGGGCGGACAGCAAGGGGTGAGGGAGAGCGGACGGGAGAAGGAGTCGGAGGACAACGACAAGGACAGCGCGGAGGACGGGCGTCTCTCGCTGCTGCTCCTCCTCTTCTTCCTCATCCTTCTCCGCCTCCTCTCCTGTTCCTCCCGTTCCTCCTCCTCCTCGCTCTCCTCCTCCTTCTCCTCCTCCTCCTCCTCAGCCGTCTCCTCTAGCAGCATTTCCACGAGGTCGGCGTCTCCAAGCTCCGCCGCTCTGTGCAGGGGGTAGTTGGTGGTCAGCATCCTCAAGGGAGACAATTGGCGAGAAGAACGCTGAGCAGGTAACGGGTAGAAGCGAGGAGGAAGCGGAGGAAGGAAGAGATAACGGGGTAACGAAGAGAGAGGAGGGGCCCGGTGGGTGCGGGGACAAGGAAGGAGGGAGGAGGCGCGACAGCAGAGAAAGATATGGGGCGAGGAAGGGATAGGATGGTGGTGATGATGATGACGATGAGGAGGAGGGACAAGAAGCTGATGGGGTGGGTGAGGACGAGGAGGGCGAACGCGGAGACAGAGAGGGGACGCCAGAAGGCGCGAGCTGTCCTTCTGCGCCCCGAGCAGACGCCGTCGAAGCCCTCGGCGCGCAGAAAGGAGGCCACGGCCTCCTCTGGCACCGCGCGGGCGCAAAGGGGAGGAGGAGGAGGAGGAGGAGGAGGAGGAGGAGGAGGAGGAGGAGGAGGCAGGAGGCAGGAGGCAGGAGGAGGAGGAGGAGGAGGAGGAGGAGGGAGGAGGGAGAAGGAGGAGGAGGAGGAGGAGGAGGAGGAGGAGGAGGAGGAGGAGGAGTAGGAGGTGGAGGGGGAGGAGCAGGGAGGGCAGGGCGACGGGAGGAGAATCGGGGGAGGACCGGCTGAGGCAGCGGCGGCCCTCCCCGACACTTCTCGCCCCATCGACGGCGGTGCCCACCAGGCTCGGTCACCTGGCGTGCCCACCCCCAGTGGACTGGAATAGTGTCGCCCCCCTAGATGCTGGGGAAGCGCAATCGTGATCAGACTGCTCAGAGGAGGCGACGTCCTTGACATCGCTCGGACGTCCATTCCCTGTGCACGCTTCGGCTTCGTGCGTGCTTTCGTTTGCTCGATGATCCAGGGTGCTCCTCCAGGGTCCTCGCCGAGAAACGAATGCCCACGTCCGAGCGATGCCAGGCGTCAGCGATGATCGGGGGGCCTCGCAAAGCAAGGCCGAGCCAAGGATGGGTCCTGGGGCCGATTCCGAGCGGGTGTCCAGCCGGGCGGGGGAGCCGCCGCTGTCTCGGCTGGCCCTGCTCCGAGAGAAGAGAATAGGAGAGGAGGAGGAGGAGGAGGAGGAGGAGGAGGAGGAGGAGGAGGAGGAGGAGGAGGGAGGAAGAAGGGAGAGAAGGGTACGAGGGGAAGAGGAGCTGGCCATCGCTCGGACGTCCACTCCCTGTGTTCTTGCTTCCGTCTCGTGCGTGGCTTTTTTGTCGCAGGATGACCCAGGATGCTCCTGAACAATCCCCGCCGAGGAAAAGTGCAAACGTCCGAGCGATACCAGGGGAGAGGGGGGGAGGAAGGAGAGGGGAGGAGGAGGAGGGAGACGGGAGGGGGGAGAGGAGCGCAGCCCTTGCGTCTGCGCCGCAGCCAGAGACGTGCCATCGCGCCCCAGGCAAATGCTTCTCGCCACTGCTGGGGACATCCTTCGCTGGCCCTGTGCCCCGCTGTCCTCCGCCCTGGCGTCGGCTCTCCTGCTCTGCAGATGTTCTTCGACTGGCCATCGTCCCCGATGGCCCCTGGCTCGGGTGCAGCCTTGCCGTTGTTGCCACCGAGCTCCTGCGTTGGCCCTTGCTCGTGTCCGGCCAACTTCCCTCCGTCAGCGCCCTGCGACCCCACCCTGCCGTCCGTCAGCGACCGCGCCCTGCCGCGAGAGTGCCCTCCGCTGTCGCCAATTGTCTACGCTGTCTGCACTTCTCACGACTGCCCAGAAAGGCGATGCACTCCGCCTCCTCCTCCTCCTCCTCGTCTTCTTCCTTTCCTCCTCCTCCTCTTCCTCCTCCTCCTCCTCCTTCTCCTCTCTATGTTTCTTCCCCTGCTTCTCCTCTCTATGTTTCTTCCCTCTCCCACGCTTCTTCTTTCTCCCCCGCGTATTCCCCGGAGGGTTCCCACAACGGCTGGGGAAACACATGGTCCGATGGTTTGGTAGAGCTCTGGCCACGACGTTCGGCCGCATGGGGGGTTCCAGAAGGCAGGGGGCGGTCGTGATTCGCCACAGGCGTCCTCGATCCGCCGACTCCTGTGGTCTTGCCACCGGGGTGCCCGGCGTTTCAGACATCTGGGAGGTGTCTGGTTCGCTTCTCAAGAACTCGCCCTGGAGCGTCGGTCCAGCCCGCTGGCCGCCCGGAAGGCCCCCGAAGAGCATCCCTCGTTGCCCAAATCGCCTCCAAGGCTGCCAAGATTGCCCAAGATGGCCTCCAAGATGTCTCCAAGAAGGCTGAGATAGCTCAAGATGCCCTCGAAGTCGGCCCTGAGATGTCTCCAAGACGGCAAGTGGAACTCAAGAGTGCCCACATTGGACTCAAGACTGCCCAAGACGCTCTTAGAGGCCCCGGCGAGGCGTTCAAGACAGCCCTCAAGGCTCGCAACAAATCCTCCGGAAGGCTCGACGAGGCCAATTGTGAGTAGCGGTATCGGCACCGTTTGCTCCCCCAGTTGTCCCCGCCGTCCGCCGCCGCGCCGTTCAGGGGAGGAACACCTATCGACCTCGCGCGTTGCCACGGCTGGATTCTCTTGGAAATCTTGTTCAGAACGCACCTCGGGAGAGGTCCGTGGAGTAGCAGTATCGGCACGGTTTTGCTCCCCTTCACAATGTGTTTGAAGGTTGTTGGCTTTTCATCCTGTTCGGCCTTCTGGCGACCCAAGACGGCCCAGCAGGCCCCCAGATCGACCCGAGACCGCCCAAGAGGCTTCCAAGATGGCCACACGACGGCCCAAGAAGTCTCCAAGAGGGCCCAAAGCCAGCCCAAGAGGCAACCCAGACGCCAAAGATGGCCTCCACGGCGGCCAAGATGCCCCCGATAGAGACCAAGATGGCCGCAGGATGTTTCCAAGCCGTCCCAATATGCACCCAAGACGGCCAAAGATGGCATCAAGACGGCGCCAGACGGCCCAAGAAGGCTCCAAGAGGCCTCCAAGAGGTCATCCAGGAATGCCCTAAGATGTCAAACTCAATGTTTTGCCTTGGGCCTTTGACGCATGTTGGCGTTTGCTCATTGTCAGGGCTCATGCGGTCCAAGACAGCCCCGAGGGCCACCAAGATGCCCCGCGAACGCCACTGAGGCCTCCGAGATGCCCCCTGACGGCCCAAGAGGTCCCCATGACGATCCCAGGAGGGCACTAAGACGGCACAGGAGACCTCCAAGACGCCTGAGATGGTCTCCAAGACGGCCCTGAAGCGCCCCAAGAGGGCCCCGAGTCGGCCAAGAAAGGGCGGCCCGCAAGACGGCTTTCAACGGCGTCAGACGGGCCAGGAACGCCTTCAAACGTCAGAGAACATCCCAAGGAGCATCCGAAGGCCTCCAAGAGGCCCAAGAAGCCCCCAAGAGGCCTTCAAAAGGCCCCCAGGAGGCCACAAGAGCACTCTGGGATTCTAAACAAGCGCGGGGTGTACCCCTCCGACGGGGGTCAACCTCGCCCCGTCGTCGAGCCGCGACGGGGGTCGGATCGCCTTTGGCGCGCGCTGGCTGCCCGCGACCGGGGTCGATGTGGGGCTGTCGGCGGGGTGACGCCCCCTCGACGCTTAGTGAGAAATTCGGAGTATCCAAAGAGGCCTCTCCCTCCTCCTCTTCCTCCGCCTCCTCCACCTCCTCCTCCTCCTCCTCCTCCTCCTCCTCCCTCTCCTCCTCTTCTTCTCTCTCCCCCTTTGGCTCCCTGAAGAGTTTCCACAGAGGATGGTGGAACACATAGACTGACAGTCTGGTCGAGCGATGGCCTCAAGGTTCGGCCACACGGGCTCTGTCAAAAGACTAGGGGCGGCGGTGATTCGCCGTAGGCGTCTTCGATGCTTAAGTTACTCATCCCCCTCATCTCCTCCCTCCTCCCCCTCCTCCTCCTATCCTCGCTTTCCTGCTCCTGCCTCCTGCTTCTCCACCTCCCCAGCATCCCACCTCCTCCTCATCATCCCCCTCCTCCTCCTCACTCCTCCTCCTCCTCCTCCTCCTCCCCTCCTCCCCCCTCCCTGTTCCCCTCCTCTTTCCCTCCTCCCCCTCCTCCTCCTCCTCCTCCTCTCCTCCTCCTCCTCCTCCTCCTCCTCCTCCCTCCTCCTCCTCCTCCTCCTCCTCCTCCTCCTCTCCTCCTCCTCTCCTCCCTCCTCCCCCCTCCCCCTCCCCCTCCCCCCCTCCCCCTCCTTCCTCCCCCCTCCTCCCCCTCCTCCCTCCCCCCTCCTCCCCCTCCTGTTCCCCCCCTCCTCCTCCTCCTCCTCCTCCCTCCTCCTCCTCCTCCTCTTCTCCTGCTGCCCCGGGAGGTCCTTGCGCTCGCGCTCGCGCTCCACCTGCGCCCGGAGCGCGGCCCGCCTCTCCTCCTCGAGCTGGTGCTCCGCCTCCTCGCGCTGGCGCTGCGCCTCGCGGGGGGGGGATCTGTCAGGGACCTGCTAGGGAGGGGGGGGAGACCTGCTAGGGAGGGGGAGGGGAGGGGGGGGGACCTGCTAGGGAGGGGAGGGGGGGGGACATGCTAGGGAGGGGGAGGGGGAGGGGGGGGGGCTGCCAGGGACCTGCTAGGGAGGGGCGCTGCGCCTCGCGGAGGGGGAGGGGGGGGGGGGGAAACTGCCAGGGAAGGCCGCGAGGGCAAGTGCACACTCCCGAGACGCACCCAGCACGATCTTCACGCGAGGCGAGCACTTGTGTGAGCGCTCCGCACGAAGGTCGGCGGGCGAGCGAAGGGAGGGACAAAAAAAAAGGAGAGGGCCTTCTCGGAGGGCGGCGGGACTTCTCGGAAGCCCTCGCGCCTCCTGAGAAATGTCCTGGCGTCGGAGAAAGCTCTGAAAACTTCTCAGAAGCCCAGGGGGACTTCCGAGCCTTCTGAGAAGGCTTTCTCCTTCTCACTTCCCCCCCAGGCTCGCCGCCGAAGGGCTGTGAGGGCAAGTGCCCGAGACGTACCCAACACGATCTCCAACGCGAGGCGAATATCCGTATGAACGCCCCATACAAAGAACAACACATCACCCTTATCAGGGCTGCCCTCATCTCCGCCGTGCCTCCCAGGAGCCCACAAGAAGTGATGGCGGTTGCGCAGATCGTAGCCTCCCAAAAGGCTGCGAGATCTCGGCTGGACCCGCGTGGCCCCCGACTCCTCTGGACCTCCCAGGAGCCCACGAAAGTGGCGACAATTGCGCAGTTAGCATCCACCCAGGGAGCAGCGAGGTTCCAAATGGGTCCGCGTGGCCCCCGACTCCGCTGGACCTCCCTGGAGCCCACGACAGTGGCGACAGATGCGCAGTTCGCAGCCACCCAGGCAACAACGAGGTCTCGCCTGTGTGCGCATGACACCCGACTTCACTGGCCCACGACAATTGCGGCAATTGCGCAATTCGCAACCATCCAGAGAACTGCGGGGTCTCGGGTACTCCGTTACTCCGCGGTGTCTCCCAAGAGCCCGCGAACATGACGACAATTGCGTAATTCGTAACCGCTCAGTGAGCGGAGAATTCTCGGGTACTCCACTACTCCGCGGTGCTTCCCAAGAATCTACAAAAGTGGCGGCAACAAACTGCGAAATCTCGGGTACTCCGCTACTCCGCCGTGCCTCGCAAGAGCCCACGAAAGTGGCGACAATTGCGCAGTTCGCAGCCATCCAAGGAGCTTCTCAGTCTCGGATACTTCGCTACGCCGCCGTGCCTCCCAGGAGCCCACAAAGGTGGCGACACGTGCGCAATTCGCAACGACTCGAGGTGCGGCGAGGTCTCGTGTATTTGCCACTCCGCCGTGCCTCGCAGGAGCTAACGAAAGTGGCGACAGATGCGCAGTTCGCAGCCACCCAGGGAGCAACGCAAGAGCAGGCAGGAGGGAGAGGAGGAGGAATGGGTGTGCGACGGCAGTGCTCTACTGAATGCGACAACCCAGAGCAGGAGGATTGAGAAACTACTCCGACGGAAAACAACCCCAATGATTATCGCTCTGGCGTGCCTGAGGATATCCTCTTGCCTTCTGTTGTTCCCATCCTACTTCAGGGCCACATCTCAGAAAACAAAAACCAAACACCCAGAAAAGTGTCAAACTAATGCCGAAGCAATGTCGAAACAGTGTCGGGCGAGTGTCTCCCAGAGCCCGACACGTGAAAACCCTCGAGTTTCGGTACTTGTTTTTGGCCGCTCGGAATTCTTCCTGGTGGTCAAGGCTAAAGTAGACTGGAGCATCATAACTCTGACCACCTCCCCCTACACCCTCGTGCCTCCTCATTCTCCCCTCGATCCTGCCTCCGCCTCTTTCTGCCTCCTCCTGCCTCCTGCCTTTCCTGGGGCTCCATCCTGCCTGGTGCTGCTGCTGCTGCTGCTGCTGCTGCTCCTTCTCCTCCTCCTCCTCCATTTCTTACATCTCGTCCAACTCCCCCTCGTCCTCCTCCTCGTCGTACTCGTCCTCCCCCTCCTCGTTGTCCTACTCCTGCCTCCCTCCTCCTCCTCCTCCTCCTCCTCCTCCTCCTCCTCCTCCTCCTCCGCCTCCTCCTCCTCCTCCTCCTCCTCCTCCTCCCTCCCTCCTCCCTCCCTCCCTCCCTCCCTCCCTCCCTCCTCCCTCCTCCTCTTCCTAGCGGCAGCCTCATGCAAGTCCTCGTGTCCGATGTGCTCGTAGAACGTAGGCAAGTCTGCTAAAGCTGACCCTGAATCGAAACCCACCCGTCTGCAATAACTGCCCAAGAGACCGTGCGCCCACCCCGCTCGTTTACACGTAGTGGTGCTGCTAGCGCCCCAGACAACTTCATCTAGATGAGCTCGCCCCCACATTTTGAACAGCGGAAGACTGTCCCTGGACCGCACCTTCGAGAAGAACGCCAAGAGCCCGATCGGTCGAATTCCACCGTCGCTCGTATCCACGAGCACGATATCAGCCATGAATAATGGGAAGCCTTTCGGGGCCCGCTCGAACTGATGCATGATGTCAACCAAGCGGGCCGCATGCTCATCACTAAGACCCAGGAACCGCCGAGGATGGAAACCGCCCCAGCCAAGCCCGCACCTGCGTGGGTACCTTTTGCGTACTCTTCGGAGCTGCTCGACTGTGATCGGCGGCAGGCCCAGGCAGCACTTGGACATCGGGAGGTGGCATCCGCTGCGGGAGCTCCACGGGACGAGCAACTGGCCTTCCAGGCCTAAGAGCACTTGCAGCAGGAGGAGACCCCATGACGGCCCAACACGGGCTCCAACAGCCCAAGATGGCCCCACTACGGCCCACAAGGCGCCGCAAACGGCCCAGGAATGCCCCCTGAGGCCCAGCAGAACATCCAAGCTCCTGGTCACACTTCCTTTGTAAGCACTGCCCCCGGCGAACAATGCTTGGGCGCCCAGAGCGTTTTGAGCTGCCCAGGGTCGGCGAATGTGGTGTGCAAGCCGGTAGGATCGCCCCAGTCCTTTTTGGCAAACCCACACTTCCAGCATCTGCGCCTCCAGGGCCTCCACAGCGTCCAGGACCCCGCCCAAGAGACCCCCAAAGATCGCCCCGAGGGGCCCCCTGGCCACGGCACCCACACGCAGTTCCGTCCCGACCTTGTGCCCCCGTTTGTCGGGGACGGCAAAGAGGGGGGTGTCCAAGAGGGGGGGGTGCAAATCATGACCGGCGGCATGTGCGCGGCCCAGCGGGGGGGCCTGGGACGTAATGAAATAAGAAGAGGCGCCATGAGATCTGGGGAAATATCATGGCCCGCGCCATGATATCCACCCCCCCCTAGTCATCACCCCCCTCTTTTCCGCCCCCGAGTTTGAACCACCACCATGGCGGGCAGAAGCTGGCCGAGACGCCCCCCGGGCGCCCCGACGGCGGACGTCGGCGCCGCGGGTTCGGGCGGCCCGCCGGCCCGTCTCCCCACGCCGCGCTCTCAGGGCCCGGCCCACGCACGCGCGCCGCCGCTGCGGCGGCAGCCCCCGGGCGACCCCGCGGCGGGCTGGGGCCCCTGGGCAAGCGCCTGGCGCGCCGCCGTCCCCCTTCTTCCCCGCGCGCGGGTCCACCTCGCCGGGCGCCTTCACGCGCACGAGCCTTCGAGAAGATTGCAGCAGCGCCGAGGACTCGCAAGGGTCGGGTCTCAGGAAGGGCGTCCAGGCATGACTTCGGCTGGTCAGGACACACCAGTCTCGTGTGGAGTCCCAGGTATGGTGTTCTGGCGCAGTTGGAGATTACCAGGATGCAGAAGTCACAAAGATTCGCGGCGCTGGGGTCGGTGCTGTGGAACGACTCGGGGCTCCCAGTCAGTTGTCTTTCAATGGGGCATGCCCCGCAATGCAAATAAATACTGTCAAGACCAGATGCAGAGGGAGCCCAGAATGGGGAGGTATTGCTACAGCGTTGGTGCATCTTGGGTTTACACAGGTCCTTCTCCTCCTACATAGCTTCCCCTTTATACTCCTCCTCCTCCTCCTCCTCCTCCCCCTCCTCCTCCTCCTTCTCCTCCTCCTCCTCCACCTCCTCCTCCTCCTACATAGCTTCCCCCTTTATACTAATTCCTGCCTGTCGTCTCTCCAGACGCGTCGGTGGGGGCAGGTCGGGAGTGTCGCTTGAGACGCCCTCGCCGGTGATGCTCCTGAAGCTTCAAAATTCACGGCATCTTCAAGGATGGAGGGCGGTCGGTTTTCAAACTGTTTTTTTTGCCCCAGCGCCGCGCGCCTTCGTCTGTTACATTTGCGACAACTTCATGGAGAAGGCGGTTCACTTTCAACCTGTGGCTCTCGTCTCAGCGTCGCACACCTTCGCCTTACAAGCTTGCAGCAGTTTCGCGGCTGGGGGGCGGCTCTTTTTCAAAATGCGGCTCTCGCTGCAGCGCTGCACGCGCTCGTCTCCTGCAGGAGCTGCACGGATGGAGGGCGCCTGCTGTTTCAAACTGTGTATTTCGCTTTAGGGCCGCGCAGATTCGTCTCAACAGTCTGCAGCAGTCTTACGGCTTCGTAAGGTTCAAGTCCCAGGAGCAGCGCCCTGGCACGATTGCGAATGGCCAGGACACTTCTGATACGGCAGGGGACTGCCAGGACGCGACAGTCCCGACGATTCGTGGCGTTGCAGTCCCAGGACTGGTGTTTTAGCACGATGGAGGATGATTAGATGGTTGTCTTTCCATGGCGCATTTCCCGCAATGCACATGGTTTCCTGTATGGGACCTATGAACAGGGAGCTTCGAACGACGGTGCATTGCAATATCGTTGGCGCGCCTTGGGTTCACAGAGGTCTTCTTCTTCTTCTCCTCCTCCTCCCCCTCCTCCTCCTCCTCCTCCTCCTCCTCCTCCTCCTCCTCCTCCTCCTCCTCCTCCTCCTCCTCCTCCTCCTCCCCCTCCCCCTCCCCCTCCTCTTCCTCCTCCTCCGCCTCCTCCTCCTCCTCCTCCTGCCGCGGTAGGCACGGCAGAGGAGCGGCAAGTCACCTGGCCGACCGGGCAACGGGCGCGCCTCCACCGCCAGGCGCAGGCTCTGCTCGCGGAGCTCCGAGGCCCGCACCTGCTCCGCCTCGCGCGCCCGCCTGGCGGGGGGGGGGGGGGGTCGGCGCCGCGACCCCGGGCCGGCCCTCGCTGCCATGCCCGCCCCGCCCGTTGCCCCCCTCGCTTCCCTCCCCTCCCTCCCCCCCCCCCCTCCTCTGCTTGACCAAAAAGGGGGTCCAGCTGGAAGGGGGTGGTGCAGCAGGTTTGGGGCAATGGTTTTGCAAATGGACTGCGCCAGAGAATTGTGTTGCATTGTGTTGCAACGAATGTATTGCACACGAACCCCCCTCCTCACCCCGCGGGCCTCCCCTGTCCTCTCCCAACCTGCTCCTCCTCCTCCTCCTTTCCCTCCCTTCCCCCTCCCTGTTCCCGCAGGGGGCACCCTTCCCCACCCGCCATCCCTTCCCTCCCCTCCCCTCCCTCCCTCTCCCTCCCACCCCTTCGCCACTGTCCTGGATTGAGTTTTTGGGCGCGGGTGCCAGGAGCTGGCGGCGCGCAGAAGGAGGGGGAGGAGGGAAGGCTTCTTAGAAGGAGGCTGCTTCTTAGCAGGCGCCGGCATTACATCTTTAGACAAGGCCAGCGCCTTCTAAGGAGGGGCGCTTCTAAGAAGCCTTCCCCCCTCCCCAGACATGCGAAGTCCTGATTTGATTTGTTCAGGACGGCGTCCCTGGAAGTCCCGACCCTTTCCCCGGGACCGGTTGTTCATCCTGAGTCGTATTTTGACGGTCCCGGGGCCCGGCGAAGGCTCCCGAAGGTCGAAAATAGTTAAAAACCTCCCGTCCTGATTTTTTTGTACGACGCGAGCATGTCCGGGCCTCCCCCATAAACCCCCTTTCTGCGCGTGGCCGGAGGTGCCTGCGAAGCTCGCACAGGACACCCGCCGTGCGCGTCGGTGCGCGCCCGGCAGCGGCGCGCGGGCTCTGCCGCGCGCGGGGTGCCTCCCTCGAAGACGAAGCCAGGGCGAGAGTCAAATCGGGTGAGGAGTAATCGGGAATCTCTAAGATCCGGCGGTTGTCAAAAAACGTGGAGGAACCAACTTCGTATAAAACCAAGAACATATATTTTTCTAGTTTCTTGTACGCTGAAATTCAAGGATGCTTGCGCGTCGTACTCTGAACGCTACTTTGCGTGTCAAGAGCTCTACGAGGATCCCGGCGGTAACCTGGTTGACGGTTTACCGCCGGCTTCCAGTCGGGAATTTATAGAGGTTCTGGGGGAGGTCCCGGGCGCCGCGGACTTCTCAGAGCGTTCCGGAACGAACTTCTCCTCGTCCTCTCCCTCGCCTTCCATCCTCCAAGACTTCGGGCGCAATCGTTGAACTTGAGCCGATGCCCCAACCTGAGCGGACCCTGGGTCCTTCCGCACAAGGACGAGTTCCTCTTCCCGAGCCGTCTGAGTGTCCCAGAGCCCGTGGAGGGCCCCGAGAGCCTGAAAACGTCGGCAAACCCATGTAACCCAAGGACCGTTTCCCTCAGGACCCGCTTCCCCCATGGCGAGCGCCGCTTCCCCTCAGCCTGGCTCGCGCCCGGGCGCCTCCGCGGCTAGGCTGGCGCCGCTCGCGGCCCTCTTCCTCCTCCTCCTCCTCCTCCTCCTCCTCCTCCTCCTCCTCCTCCACCTCCCTCCTGCTCCTCCTCCTCCTCCTCCTCCTCCTCCTCCTCCTCCTCTCCTCCTCCTCCTCCTCCTCCTCCTCCTCCTCCTGCTCCTCCTCCTCCTCCTCCTCCTCCCTCCTCCCCCTCCTCCTCCTCATCCTCCTCCTCCTCCTCCTCCTCTCCTCCTCCTCCTCCTCCTCTCCTCCCCCTCCTCCTCTTCCTCCTCCTCCTCCTCCTCCTCCTCTCCTCCTCCTCCTCCTCCTCCTCCTCCTCCTCCTCCTCCTCCTCCTCCCCCTCCTCCCCCTCCTCCTCCTCCTCCCCCCTCCCCCCCAGGGAGGGCGGCGGCGGCCGCGGCCTCGCCGCCTCCTCGGCACGGCGCGCGGCCGCTGCCTCGCCGCAAGCGAGCGCGCACGCTGGGAGGGAGCTCGGCCAGACGAGTCTGGTGAAGGGCCCTGGTCGTGACGCTGGGCGATGCTGCAAGCTCTCGCAGCGCCGGCTCTGAGGCTAAGGGGGGATAGAGGCTCCAGGGGGTGGTCGAGCGTCGAGGCTTTGGAGGTCTCCGAGCGCTCTCCGCGGGTTCCCCGCGTCCTTCCGGCCTCGGGGCGCTCGGCGGTGGCCGCGCCTCGCCGAGAGCGCGATTTCGGATGCGGATTCGGACCTGCAGATGTCGCCAGCCGGGGCGTCGCAGGCGGGCGCCGCAGCGCCAGGCACGTGAAGCGTGCGAGGCGTCAATCGAGATGAAACGTGCGCTGCCATGGAGGCCAAAGCAACAGGGCACCGTGAAGTGCACGCATACAACACAGCATGATCCAACAGAAAGGAAACGTGACCATGCACAACTACAGAGGAGATTCAGACGCAGTCCTGCCCACATAGCGTGCCAGACGAAACCCTCCACAACGAACCCAACCCTGAGACCTTGGGTGGCTTTTCATGGGAGCTACCGGTAATCATGTTGCTCGCGGTCGGTGAAGGCCGAGTAAGGCCAAATAAGGTACGCTGCGGCGCCTTACTTGGCCTTGAATGACCTTGACTTGCAGCGGGATGTGGTTCTTAATTGGCCTGAAGTGACCTTAAATCGCATGTAGGGGTTCGTCGTGCGTTGATTTTGAGCTGAAGGCCACCCAAGACTCCCGACCGTCCCTTGATGTTTCGTGTGGGAGCGTCACGCTTACCATGGCGAAGCCATCGAAACCCGAGAAACCAAGGGCACCCTAGAGGCAAGCCAAATGGCTCAATGGCTCTTGGCATGGGTGTCCACTGTATGTCTGGTGGGTCGGCACGTGCCATGCACAAGTGGCTTCAGCACGGGTTGCATGAAGATCCACCCCTAACCTGTCCAAACAAACGCAACGGCCTGTGTTAGACATGAATTAGCAACTCCCTGTCACTATACATGGATCATCACGCGCCGAGTCTACGTCACAGCGCGGAAACTGGGAGGCCGGGAGTGGGCCTGCCACTCGTCGAGGAAAACCCTGCCTGGTGTGCGTGCGCGCTGCGATCACCGCGGCGACCTCCATAACCAACCCAGAGGCTTGGCCGAAGCACTCCTCTCTCAACTGCATGCATGCTCTTCGAGGGGGACGAGGGCGAGGACCGCGCCACGACGCGACACCTCCGTGCAGCGCTCCTGGGGGGCTCTGCCGACGCCTGTGAAGTGTGCGGCCGCGCAGGGCAGCATCGAGGGGAGGGAGAGGATGGGGCGGGATGGGGAAGGGACCCGAAGAACTCGGGGATCTGCTAAGACCAGAAAAAACGACACCACCCTACCTACGGCACCAAGGGCCTTAGCGTGTACCGGGAAATCTGGCGTGGGTTCTTGCGTGGTAGGCGCTACGGCGCCCGATGGGCCGTAGCGCAGCATGGAGGGACGTAGGTGGGGTGGCGTCGTTTGGTTTTCGGTCGACTACTGACCTGGGTCAATCCAAACCCGGGCCAGTCAGGCCTTGCAGGACCCCAAAACCTCATGCACGATCCTGCGGCCCAACCAGGGTCAGTGCACCCCTGCCCCTGCAGGATTCTGCAAGATCCAGCGCTCTGAAAAACCCCCACTTGCACTGCCCCCGTCCTTGAGCCCCCAACTCAGAAAGGGGAACGTAATCCCAGCCCCGGAAACGAGTACTGGCCCCGGACTCGGGCGATTCGGAGCCACCTTCTATGAAGTGGCCTGTTTGCTCTGTCTCCTCCCGTCCCTCCATTCCTATTCCCCGCGCGTGCACTGCTGTTGTGGAGTCAGGCATTGTCCTTCGGCGGCCTTGAGTGGTGATCGTGCCGACACATCACGCTGGATGTACGGCTTGACTGGTGGTGGCGGTGGCGGAACCCAGTCGTCAGACTCGAAAAGTCGTCAGACTCGAATCCCTTACCCTGCAGGAGTCTCAATCAGGCCAGCTCGGCCCAACTCGGGCTCATCGATGGGGGGGGTCCATCCTCGATGGGGGCGTGTTCGACTAGCAGCACCCCGCCTCGGGGGTGTATCACCGAGCTCCCCCTCAATGGTAGCTGTACGAAACGGCTGGTTGTTGCTGGGGGAGGGGGCTGGGCTACAATTCGCCTGCGAGAGAGATCCCTGTCGGACTCGGGCTCCTCCCCGAGAGGCCTCCCCCGCCTGGCTCTCCCCGGCAGGGGGGCCATGCGAGCACAGGGCAGGATAGGGCTCCGAGCGCCTGCGGCGCAGCCCTGGGGGAGGGACAGAACCCGCCTTTAGTACAGTCGGGGCTTCGACCTAAGGAACCCTAAACAAGGAACGAGGCCCCTTTTTTTCATAAGTTAATTTTCGATGTCCGATCGAGAACCTAAGGAAAGCAAAAGGCAAACTGCAGAACAATCGAGGAACACCGAGCCCCTCCCCAACGAAAAGGGTTCCTTGTTCAGGGCCCCGACTGTAAAACGTGGTTTAGCGAAAACGACCTCGGGTCCACACCTGGCGGGCGCAAGCCTGGAAAATGACGGTCGCGGCGCCCTTTCGAGAACCGAAAACGCACAATTCACTAACCGACGTGTCAGGGTGGGGGTTCTGTCCACCCCTGAAACATTTCTTCGGCGCGAAACCTAAGCGAAGAAAAGAGACGAGTCCTCACACGAGAAGATGCAATTAACGTCCCGCCGCGACTGACTTGCGCAGGCCGCCAGCCTGGCACGACGCGCGGACAAGAGAGCGCGCACGCGCACTGAACCCTGTGGGTTTCCCAGCAGCACCTGTGTTGGGTCCCCTATGTGAATCAGCAGCGCCCCGAGTCCACCCCGCATCCCTCCTCCCCCTACTCTCTCCTCGTCAACGTCTTCTCACCATCACCATCAGCATCATCACCACATCCATCAGCATCATCATCATCATCGGCATCATCGACATAATCAGCATCATCAACATCAGCATCATCTACATAATCGTCACCAGCATCACCATCACCATGAACATCACCATTATCATCATCATCATCATCATCATCATCATCATCATTATCATCGGCAGCTGTATCATCATTAGCGGCATCCTCATCATCATGACCAACATCACCATCACCATCACCATCTCCAACATCATCATCATCATCATCATCATCATCATCATCACAATCATCATCATCATCATCATCAGCATCATCATCATCATCAACAGCTGTATCATCATTAGCGGCATCCTGATCATCATGACCAGCATCACCATCACCATCACCATCTCCAGCATCATCATCAGCATCAGCAGCAACATCATTGTCATCATCGTCATCGTTACCTTCGTCATCATCATCATCATCATCATCATCATCATCATCATCATCATCATTGTCAGCATCATCATCATCATCATCATCATCATCATCATCATCGGCAGCATCGTCATCATCACTAGCGCACTAGCAGTACCACCATGTTCATCCTCCTCCTCCTCATTATCATCGGCAGCATCATCATCAACAGGCAACAATCGCATCATCATCATCATCATCAGCATCATCATCATCATCATCATCATCATCATCATCATCATCATCATCGTCATCATCGTCATCATCGTCAGCAGCATCGTCATCACCACGAGCAGCATCGCCATCGTCATCGACGTAGTCACCGTCTTAATCGTCGTCGTTGTCACCATCATCATCCACCATCATCATGGTCATCATCACCATCAACATCATCAGAATCGTCATCCGCGCTGGCATCATACGCATCGTACACGTCGGTCGGAAGAAGTAGGTAAAAACATGAAGTAGGAAGGCGGATAAAGTGGATTGGGTCCAGGCCCTCCCAAAGAATTCGCCGGCCCAACGAGGCGTGCTACGATCTCCGGTAACTACTTAACAATATGTCTAGTTCGCGCGTGCGGGGCGGCCCCTGGGGGGCCCCGGACGAAAAGTACCCCTGCCGATCTCCGGCTGACCCCCGGGCGATCCCCAGGGGGGAGGCTATTTTTCGCCACCCCGCACGAGGATCGTGGCCTCCAAGGGGGGGGCTGCCAACGACTACCCCCCCCCCCGCCCCAAGGGGCCCCCAAGAGACCCCCAAGAGGCCCCAAGGGAGCCCAATACGCCGCCACGGAGCCCCAAGACGTTCCCAAGAAGCCCCCAAGACGGCCCCAAGAGGCCCCAAACAGCGCTCCAGGGCCGGCGGAATGAGCGAAGCGATTGAATAACAACACGCAGCAAAATCATGTCGATTCTTGAAGTAGGAAGGCACTGGAAATAGATTGGGATCTGGAAATCCCCAAATACCTACTTTCAACGACCGGCGTGTAATCAGCACCACCCTCATTGGCAGAATCCGTGCCACAAACTGCATTATTTTCATCATGAACACCATCACCATCACCATCACCATCATCACCATAATAATCATCAGCAGCAGCAGCATCGTCATCTGAATCAACACAACCAGCATCCTCATCCTGATCTCGATCCTCATCGTCCTCCTCATCCATATTATTGTCATCGCCATCGTCATCGGCATCGTCACCATCATTATAACAAGCATCCGCATCATCATCACCATCAGTGGCATCGTCACCGTCATCATCATCATCATCATCATCATCATCATCATCATCATCATCAGCAGCATCACCAACATCATCAGCATCAGCATCAGCATCAGCATCATCATCACCAGCATCGTCATCATCATCATCATGATTCGGCATTCGTCAGCATCGATATCATCACCATCACCATCACCACCATCATCACACCCATCATCATCATCATCATCAGCATCATCATCATCATCATCATAATCAGCATCAGCATCAGCATCAGCATCAGCATCAGCATCAGCATCATCATCATCATCATCATCATCAGCATCAGCATCAGCATCAGCATCAGCATCAGCATCAGCATCATCATCATCATCATCATCATCAGCAGCAGCATCAGCATCATAATCAGCATCATCATCACGAACAGACACCCTAGCGCAACCATCAGCATCCACATCAACATCCGCCGCACCCATGTCGGCACGCCTCTCACACGTTTCGCGTCCCCGTAGGAAGCTTCACCGAATGGCACCGCCGCCCCCATTTCGGCACACCCATTGAACGTTTCGTGGTCACGTTGGGAGCTCCACCGAAGGCTCCAGAGGGAGGGTCCGCTTGCCGCCGCCGCACCCATTTCCCCGTGGGGAGCTCCACCGGAGGCCCCAGTGGGAGAGGCGAGGAGGGGGACGACGCAAAGCGAAAGTTCATCGGTCCTTATATGCAGCATAGGTTCGTGTGTTGGGGCATGCGCCCATTCTTTGACACGTTACAAGATCCGACCCATACTCGATTCACGGATTCCTCGAAACTGTGTAGACCCTCTGCCCTCCGCGGCCCGCCCTTTCGAACTGCCCCCCACAGCAGAGGGGCAGCGCATTCCAAGAGAAGGGGGAGGGGAAGGAGGAGAGGAAAGAGGAGGAGGAGGAGGAGGAGGAGGAGGAGGAGGAGGGGAAGGGGAAGGAGCAGGAGGAGCAGGAGGAGGAGGAGGAGGAGGAATCGATGGGGGACCGAGGACTCGAGGCGGCATCGAGGCGGGATCGAGGAGGAGCCCAGGTAGCGCGAGGCCCTGGCCGCACGGCGGGCGGGCCTGCGCCCCCGCCTGCCGGCGGGCGGTGGCGTCCTGCTCGAGGGAGCGCAGGGCCTCGCAGGGCGGCGGAGAGAGGGAAGGAGGGAGGGGAGGGAGGGAGGGAGGAGAAGGGGCGTGGAGGAGGGTGAGGGAGGGAGGGAGGAGAAGCGGCGTGGAGGAGGGAGAGGAGAGGAGAGAGGAGAGAGGAGAGAGGAGGAGGAGGAGGAGGAGGAGGAGGAGGAGGAGGAGGAGGAGGAGGAGGAGGAGGAGGAGGAGGAGGGAGAGGAGGAGGAGGAGGAGGAGGAGGAGGAGGAGGAGGAGGAGGAGGAGGATGAGGAGGAGGAGGAGGAGGAGGAGGAGGAGGAGGAGGAGGAGGAGTAGGCGGACGAGGCGCATCACACATATGCTTGGAGGAGGAGGAGGAGGAGGAGGAGGAGGAGGAGGAGGAGGAGGATGAGATGGAGGGGGAGGAGGAACCGGGGGAGGCAGAGGGTATCCAGAGGAGCAGGTAGGAAGGCGGGAGGATCTGCATTTGTAATTTGGGATTCGGCTTAAGGGTCGCGCCACTACTCCAATCGGCAGACTGACCGGAAGCAGACTGGTTGGAAGGCATGCGGGAGGACAAGGAGGGAGGAGCAGGTGGGCATGGGGCAGGCGGGGCCGGCCTGTAGAACGACAACACAATCTCGGTCCCAGCATGGGCCCGGCTGGCCAGGGCCGGTGTCGCATCGGGGCGCAGCTGTCGTCGCCCAGGATCGGGCCACGGTCTCCCCGTTCTGCGTCCCCCCCCCTCTCTCCGGAACTCTCTCCTCCTTCCTCCCCGCCCCCCTCGCCTCGGCCTCGGCCTGCTCGGGATCCCCTTGCTGCGAGGCGGGGTCTGATCCATGCCCACCGTCTGGAAAGCCGATCATCCTGGACCTCGGGCCCCAGGAGGTAGTAGAAATGGATACCCACATATGTGGGCCCCGCGGGCTTTCATGCTCATCCATGGGCAAACTCTGGCCTCGGACTTGCCCATCCCCTCCCCTGCCACACCGATGCTAAAGTCCAAATGTACAGCGACGAACGGGCTGTAAGCTGTAAGCACATCAAATAGCAACACTAGCGGACAAACTACGGCGGATATTGATTGATAGGCCGTTTGCAATGAAAATGTACAAGTAGTACACTTGATATATACTAGGTATTGCGTCAACTTCGATTTATGTGTACTTATGTTTTACACTTATAACATGCAATTGTCAACTGTATTGTACGGCAAATGTTAATTACGGTGGCACTTAATTTATTCATGCAACCTTGAAGCTTATCGTGTCTGTTCATACTTGCAAGTATGAGATTCGGCTGATGTTGCTAAACATGCGATGAATTACTGAGCCCGACGCCCAAACGCAAACGGCTGAACGACCCGCAACGACAAACACATACATCCAAATGCGCACCGAAAATATGCACATCTTCCAGGCTTGTACGTAAGGCTTGCACGTTTTTGCGCGGCCCACATTAACGACCTTTGTGAGGAGGCCAACTATGCCAACACAGTGATTTACGTTTTCGAACGGCCTGCCTTATGTCATACACGTTCAAAACGGCCGATCATATTATCACAGTCTCTGACGCTACGGGTCGTTGCGCCGTGTGTACCAGGGTGCCCAGCTCCGACCTGCACAACGGAATTCATCTGCGAACGCAAACCGTTTCCGTGTCTGCAGGCCGCGCGCAACGACGCATTGCTCACATGGTTGACCGCCTCAAAAATCATGCTTCAACGCATGCCGCACAAATTTTGCAAACACTTCGCTGACATGGCTGGCCACCTCCTCCCCGTCCTCCTCCTCCTCCTCCTCCTCCGCCTCCTCCTCCGCCACGTATTCATTTACCTCCGACGCCTTATCACGCATCCCGTCACCCTCGAGGGCCGAGGTATCCAGGGTCGGCGGCACTGGCCGTAAGGCCTTAGCAATCGCAAACACTTTTGCTGACATGGCTGGCCGCCTCCAAAAAACTATGCATGGAGGCAGGCCGCACGCAGACGTCAAAACAACATCGACGACCATCGAGCGGGCGCCCGGGGCGGGGCGCTGCAAGCATAAAGGCCTTTGCGGTTGCAGGTGCATCATTGTATGGCGCTCGGCGCCCTGGAGCGAACGGCGGGGTTGCCCACCTCAAGCATGCATGCTTGGATGCAGGCTACGCAAAGACGTACAACGTGCAGATTCGAGGTACAAATCTGGAAAGGATGCATACGATGTACGGTGCACATGTTCAATGAATATGTACGGCTGGTGCTGACGATATATGTTGTAATGAATGTTTGAAACTTTTTGTGAAAAATGATGTGTACAAGTATGCTGTACGGGTAATGTGTACCATTGCGATGTGCACTTGCATCTGACTGTATCAAACACAGCATGGCTTGAAGAGCCGGCCAACGTTTATAACCAATATGTCAGATGATTGTTGTGGACCATGCGTTACCGTCTTGGACCCAGCGCACCTGCGCCAACGACCAAACAACCCACAACGACAAACTCACTCGTGGTTGGCCACCTCAACAAAACGTGTGACATGTGTTAAGGCAAGCTGCGCAAAGGCAACAAGAAACAACTCCAACGTGCTATCCCCATTTACCGTTAATACGTGCATGCCGCATTTGCACGTGGTATTCACACTTAGTGTTGACAATTAGTTTGCACACGATCAGAATTTTAGAGGCCCTGGGTGCGCGGCTGAACTGTGCTTCGGCAATGCGGATTGTTGTTGCTAATGTTGTTGCGTGCTGGCTGGTGTCGTCGTCCCGCCCACGACCCGCCCGAATCCCAACCGCGACCCACCCGCGACCCACGAACCCCCACCCCGCGACCCACCCGCGAACCCACCAGCGACCCACCCGCGAACCACCCCGCGAACCACCCCGCGACCCGCCCGCGACCAGCCCGCGACACACGGCGCGACCCGCCCGCGACCCGCCCGCCACCCACCCCCGACCCACGGCGCGACCCGCCCGCGACCCGCTCGCGACCCACCCCCGACCCACCCGCGACCCACGCGCGACCCACCCGCGACCCGACCCACGACCCACCCGCGACCCATCCGCGACTCACCCCGCGCCCTCCCCCTCATTCTTATCCGCAGCTGCAGGGTGCTACATATCGTTGCGCTTCATGCACTTCATGCATCATGATGTTTACACTTCGTGTGTACATGAAAAGTTTGCGGTTACTGTTTCATCTGCCTGCTACTGACACGATTCACGCTGAAATCTGGACTGTGTGATGCGTACTTTGCACTTCCACAGCTGCGCACCTACTACGGTGCACTTACAACTTAACGTTCTACTTACGATGTACCGCGGCCTCCGTGGCCGAAGCCGAGACCGACGTCCCCGCTGGGCCGACTTCGTGCCCCCCCATCAACCCCCAACTCTGTGGGGACACAGAAATACCAATACCGCTACTCCACGGACCGCGACCGTCTTCTGGGGTGCGCTTTGATAAGAATTCCGAAGAACATCCAGCCGTGGCTACAATAGCTCTTGTGGAACAGCGGCAGTGCGGGTACACTGTCGTCATCCATGTGAAGATCATCCTGCTGCGAGTCGATTCCCCCCGTGCGCGAACACTTCTACGACAGTGGAGCCATGCGGGCTTCCCGTTCTTCATTCGCCTCGACCCCGTCGGCATCCTGACCCGCAATAGGGCCACCGGGCGCCTCTGAGAAGGGAGAGCCGAGAACGCGAGGCTGGGCGGGCAAGGAGAGCAAGGAGACTGCCTTCGAAGGGGGGGAGGAGGGAGACTGTGCTGGCCCCCTGCAGGAGGGGAAGCGAGACAGCACGGATCGAGGATGGGAGAGGCCGCTCGCGAAAGGGTCCTCCTCTTCCACCCTTGTTTACCTCCACCTCCTCTGCATCCTCCTCCTCCTTTTCCTGCTCCTCCTCTCCCTCTTCCTCCTCCTACTCTTCATTTCACCCATGCTGCGCCTCATCGCACTCAGTCCCCCTTCTCCTCCTGCTCCCCCTCGTCATCGTCCAGACCCCGGGCACTCCCACCGACGTGTCCTCCAACCCCTGCGCATCATACTCCTCCTTCTCCTCCTGCCCTCCATCTTCTCCCATCCTCCGCGACAACATCCACACCCACCTAGCTCGGGCGCATGCTCACACGGATTTCGAATCGAATATGTAGGCCCGACACGTGGGCGACGCCAGATCCACAGATCGGGGACGGCGCCCTGACCCGGCTCGGCGACGGAGCCACGAAACAGGAGGCCAGTGTGCAACCGACCTGGCGATGGAGCGCGCCGATGCTCTGCATGGGGGTAAGACCCGTCGCCCACCCGCACGCCTGAACCAAAGCTTGCGCTTCCTCAGTCTACCGCGCCCGCCCCCTGTTCCGACTGCTCCTCCTCCGCCGCCTCCTCGAAGGGGGGGACAAGGGGGAGGAAGAGGAGGAGGAGGAGGAGGAGGAGGAGGAGGAGGAGGAGGAGGAGGAGGAGGAGGAGGAGTGTCATGAGTGTCATGATCGCCATAATCGCAGTGGCAAACGGAGGAGGAGGAGGAGGAGGAGGAGGAGGAGGAGGAGGAGGAGGAGGAGGAGGAGGAGGAGGAGAGGGAGGGGAAGGATGATAGGGGGAGAGGGTCGAGGACGACGAGGGAGACGAGGAGGAGGAGGAGGAGGAGGAGGAGGAGGAGGAGGGGGAAGAGGAGGGGAGGAAGGGGGGGGGGGAGTGGGCGAGGCCACGAGGCGCCTCCCGGGGACGAGGAGCGCCGCGCGGGGGAGGGGCCTGCTGCCCGAGCCACTCCACGTAAGCGGAGTCCTGGGCCCGGGGGGGGGGGACCCAGCGCCCCCACCACCCTCCCTGACCCTGAGGGGGAGGAGGAGGAGGGGGAGGAGGAGGAGGAGGAGGAGGAGGAGGAGGAGGAGGAGGAGGAGGAGGAGGAGGAGGAGGAGGAGGAGGAGGGAGGCGGGAGGAGGGAGGGAGGAGGGAGGAGGGGGAGGAGGAGGAGTAGAAGGTAGAAGGAGGACGACGAGGAGGGAACCCAAAGATCCGACGCCATGACTTTTCCCATGCCAGCCCCCACGAAGGCCCGGCCCCCCCTTCCCTGACCTTGAGGAAGGGCTCAGACATAGGACCTGACTGAAGGTGCCTTACGCAAGCTGCCGCCGCCCTGTAGGGAACATCATGTGTACCACTTTGGCTGCAGACCACGGCCAACTATCAACAACATTTCAAGCCCAGATCATGTACGTATGTGTGTATATATCGATATACACATATATATATATATATGTATATATATATATATATATATATATATATATATATATATGCACACCGCGCGCGCCTGCCAGAGTGCCTGTGTGCACCCATGCAGGTGCATGTGTACATGTGTATATTTATATATATATATATATATGTGTGTATGTGTGTATACGGATACTCGCACATGTACAAGTACGCACGCTCTTGCTGCAGTGGGCGACGGGTGGAAGAACGGGCGGTTTTGTGGATAATCAGTGGTATGGAGGGAAGTGCTGGGTCGAGGGAGGAGAGGATTATGTTTGTTATTCCTATCATGTATGCAAGGACGTACGCGCAGGCATCGATGCACATGTACACACATATGTGAGATGTGTAACCAACCGACACGTACGTGCATATGGCAGACGCTTATACACCCCCCAACTTTATCCTCATCCTCCTCACCCGCGCCCCCGCCCCTCGCCCCCCCCCTCGCCGTTTCACTTTCTCGTGTCTCCCCGCTCCTTTTTCTACTGGCCCCCCTCCAACCCCCCTCCGGAACCTCGCCCGCGCCCCCCGCCTCCTCGTCCACCTGCTCCTCTGCCCCTTATCTGTCGTCGCTGGCACGTCCGCCCGAGCCCCCGCCCCCCACCCCCCCGCAGGCATTGCCTCGTGCCTCCGCGCCCTCATCTTCGCCATCGCGCCGCGCGCGCGATTGTCACCGGACGGGGGCGCGCCTGTCAGTCATCGAAGAGCTGGCGGGCGCGGGCGACGACGGTCGCTTTCGGAACCCTCGGGATATTTTTGGGCTTGAGGGTGGCGAAGGCGCCGCTGATGAGCCACGCGATGCAGATATTGCCCCCCCCCCCCCCCCGCAATGTACAAACCCAGCTCGGGCGCGCCAAAATCCGCCAAGTAAGAGCCGCAGTTTTGCGGCACGTCTACCCTCCGCCCCTTGCCGCCCTTGGGGGACTTTTTTTCAGCAAACAAAACGTAGTTCGAAATGCAGAAAAAGAGCGGGGGTAATCACGCAGTTCATCCACGAACATATACCCGAGATGTCTGGAATTGGAACTGATTGTTATGCCCTGTGCCTTGAGAGTGTCTGGGAGGTTAGGTCTGTATGGGGAGCCCACAGCAGCGTCAGGAGGGCCGCCTTAGTAAATCGTCGCCGTGGCTCTTGGTTCGCCGATTTTCGCGTCAACCTGCTCTCTGCGCGCGAAATGTCTGATCCAGATTTTCGCTGCACCGCGGGCCCACCATGACTCCATCTAAAACTTCAAATTATGAGGGGCCTACCAGGGTGTCATGGCAAACGGCGGCCTAACACGTCTGGGCAAATTCCAAAATCGGCGAGCGCAAAATAGCTTTAAATACATGCAAAAGAAAAGCGCACCTGATTACATGGTGCACTGAAACGGGCCTGCGCTAATATAGTGGCAAAATATTTGGCATGCCAACGCCCGTCAAACGCAGCCGCGTTTACGACCAGGCCAGGCAACGCACGACAGACCGCGTCTCCGCGAAGCGCTATCGAACGCCAGCGGTGCAAACCCCACTGCCGCAGCGACGGAACTGCCAAGACAACCTGGCGTCGACGTCTCTACCCAAGGCGGCCCAATGCTGCCGAGCGCGCGGCGGCGCAGAGGCTGCCCCCGCGGCATTTCTCCACGCGCAACGGCCCAACGCCGCCGCGCGCGCGGCGGCGCAGAGGACGCCCCCGCTGCGTTTTTCGCGGGGGGCGGCCCGACGCCTGCGCGCGCGCGGCTGCGCAGGGGCCGCCCCCCATTCATCTTTCGCGAGGGCAGCCCAGCGCCGCCGCGCGCGCGGCGGCGCAACGGTCGCCCCCGCGATCTCCGCGCGCGACGGCCAAGCGCCGCCAGGATGGGCTCCCGCTGCGTTTCATGCTCGCGACGGCCCGAGCCCGCCGCGCGCGCGGCGCCGCAGAGGCCGCCTCCGTTTCGCCTGTCCGCGCACGACGGCCCAGCGCCGCCGCGCGCACGGAAGCGACGAAACAGGTCTCGCCGCGTTTTTCTGCGCGCGGCGGCCCAACGCCGCCGCGCGCGCGGCGGCGCAGGGGCCGCCTCCATTGCGCTTCCTCGCGCGCGCAAGCCCGACAAAAAACAGCCGCGCGCGCGGCGGCGCAATTGCCGCTCGCGATGCGTATCTCCGCGCACGACGGCCCAGCGACCCCGCGCGCGGCGCTACAGGGGCCGCTGGCGCCGTGTTTGCCGCGCGCGACGGGCCAGCGCCGCCGCGCGCGCGGTGGCGCAGAGACCCCCCCCCCGCCGCATGCATGTCGCAACGCTCGACGGCCCAGCGACGCTGCTCGCGCGGCGGCGCAGGGGCTGGTCGCGTCGCAATTGCCCCGCGCGCGACGGCCCATCGCCGCCGCGCGCACGGCGGCGCAAGAGTCGCCTCCATTACCTTTCTCCGCGCGCGACGGCACGGCGCCCCCTTCGCGCGGCGTCGCAGAAACCGCGCGCGGCGCGATTGTTTCACGCGCGACGGCCTCGCGCCGCCGCGCGAGCGGCGGCGCAGAGGCCGCCCCCGTTGCATGTCTCCACGCACATCGGTTCAGCGCCGCCGCGCGCGCGGCGGCGTGGAGGCGTGTTGGCCGAGCGGCTGCCTCGGCGTCAGCCGAACGGTCGTTGTGAACTTCGACTGCCAGGGCTTCCCCTGTCTCGGCGTCAGCCAAGCGATTTAGGCGACGCGCACTGCGCTGCACTCCTAACACGCACAGTGCGCGAGCGATTCTTGCGATGGAACAGCGAAGGGCGCATCGTGCTTCTGCGCCAGCCGAGCGATTTGCGTAGACCCCAACAACCAAAGTGTCCCAGGGCAAGGGTCGAGCAGGCTCTGGATCGAACGAAGCGCAAAGGTCTGGGAGGCTCTGGGCCGACCGAAGCATCGATCGCCTGGGCGATGTTGGATCGCCCAAAACCGAACGGGCCCGGGAAACTCTGGACCGGGCCAAGCGATGTTCATTGGTCTGCGAAGCTCTGAATGTAATCGTTCGGGCTCCCACCGCGAGCGCGGGCGGGGCGAACCCATGCGCCCGCGGCGTGCGTGGGCGGAGGCGCCCAGGCACCCGCTGCGCGCGTGGGCGCCCGCGCCCTAGTTGACAGCCCGAGATGACCCCCCCCGAGCTGGCCGCGCAAAATAAACGACCAAGTGGACCGGGCGAGTTGCCGAAGTGATCGGCGGCCGAGTTGATCGGCTGATTTCATCGGCCGACTTGATAGGCCGAGTTGATCGGCCAAAATGATCGTCCGAAATGATGGGCCGAGATGATCAGCCGAGTTAGTCGGCCGAGTTGATCGGCCGAGTTGATCGGCCAAATTGATTGGCCAGGTTGACAGCGCGCGATCTTCGACGCGCCCACCGGCGCCTCGGACAGCAGCTCCAAGGAAGACGTCGCCGCCCCCTCGATTTCTTGAGGCGTTGTTTTTTTCGTAGGGGGGGGGTCGGGGGGCTGGAATGTTGCGCCGTCCAGAGGGGGAACCCCGTCCTCCGTGGACAGGGGTCCGCCGAAAAATAACCCGCGCAAGAATCAGAGAATTCGATCCTCGTGAGGGGTGCGTCCACTGAACAATTCGATTTTCCGAAAATTCCGTCCACGGTGCTCCGTCGACGGGGACGTCCCCGAAAAATGCCCAGGGCGGCCCTCCCGATATTTGAGAGATCGTGATCCACCGCCGCGCTGCTGTGGAAAATTCCGCCTCCTCTTCCTCCGATCTCGTGGGTCCCCTCCCCCCTCCGAAAATCCCAACCCCTGCTCGAACCCCCCCCCTCCTCCCCTGGCAACCCCCCTCCCTCCCTTCCGGAAAACTAGCGGGGCCACTACCAATTCGAAGCCGACCCCCCTTCGGAACAGAGGGGGGTCACTACAGGCTCGAATCCCCCTCCCCTGGGCCCCACCTCGGAAAACCAGGGGGGAGAACTACTGGTTCGACACCCCCCCACCACACTCGCCGCCGGCAAACGACTCCCGGGTCCCCACCACCGTCCTCACTACCGCTCTCACCACTGTCCCCACCACCACCGTCCTCACCACTGTCTCAGTGTTCCCGACACTGTCCCCACCAGTGCCCCCACCACTGTAGCACTGCCCCCACTGTCCCCACCACTGCCCCCACCACGGTCCCACTCTCCCCAGTGTCCAAACTGTCCCCACCACGGTCCCACTGTCCACACTCTTGTCCCCCTGTCCCTACTGTCCCCGCCGCTGTCCAACTGCGTTGTGCCACTGTCCGCGCTGTTCCCACCACTGTCCCACTGTCCTCGTTGTCCCCACCACTGTGCCCACTGTACCACTGCCCCATTGTCCCACAAACGTCCTGACCACCGCCCTCACCACTGTCCCCACCACCACCGTCCCCACCACTGTCCCACTGTCCCCACTGTCCCCTCACCACTGTCCCACTGTCCCCTCGCCACTCTCCTCACCACCACCGTCCCCACCACAGACCCACTGTCCCCACGTCCGTAGCCATTTTGGCTCAAGCGGCACACGGCGCGCCGGGCTCCCGACGCGCCCTTCGTCCCCATGCCACGGCAGCAAGGCGGAATCCCTGTCCGGCATGGCGCAGCGGTGGCGTGGGCCCGGTCTGTCGGCGAAGCGGCGGACTTGATGGCCGTGGTCACGAAGCGGGCGGCGGCTCCCGTCGCCCTTCTTCCAGCCGCTCCTGGCGAAGTTCCACTACCGGTGCTTGGTGGTGCCGCCCGCGACGTGCTTGGTGCCGCCGCCGAGCTCGTCGCCGTGGTGGGCGGCAGCACGCTGGCCAAAGGCTGGCAGCAGCGCCGGGACGCTGGTGTGCGGCCGCCGTCGGACCTCGAGCGGGAGTGCCGGATCCTCGACGGGGCGTCGGCGCTCATTCGCCATCCTGGAGCCGCGCACGATGTTCTTTGCCGCCTCAAGGCCTGGCTGGCGACAGCGGAGGCCACCCTGGGCGTGCAGAACGGCATCGAGGAGGTCTCCACGGAAGGCTCGGTTGGCTCCGACCTGGGGCCCGAGCTGGACAACGACAAGCAGAGCTTCATCATGTGCGACACCCTGCACGAGGAGAAGCTCCAGAACAAGTACGTGGACGAGGACAACGTCGTCGATGCGACCTCCAGGCACACCTTCCAGCAGGAGGACGCGTGCCACATCACGTGCAACAAGAACGACATCATTAAGGCGGACGTCCACACGGCGAAGAACCTTTCGGAGCGTGGCGTCAACTCGGAATCGCTCCTGGAGAACACTCGGTTCCACGCTGGAGCCACCAAGAACGACATCACTACGAAGGACGAGTACTTCACAGAGGCTGCGGACGTCGCGGCTACGAGTGAGAAGGAGAGCCTCACCATGCGCGGCACCCTGCACGAGGAGAAGCTCCAGAACAAGTACGGGGACGAGGACAGCGTCTTCGGCGCGACCTCCAGGCACACACCCCTGCAGGAGGACGCGTGCCACATCATGTGCAACAAGGATGACATCATGAAGGCGGACATCCACACGACGAAGATCCTTTCGGAGCGTGGCGCCAACTCGGACTCGACCCTAGAGGCTGCGGACGACGTGGCTTTGAGTGAGGAGGAGAGCTACACCTTGCGTGGCACCCTGCACGAGGAGAAGCTCAAGAACAGGTACGGCGACGACGACACCGTCGTCCGTGCGACCTCCAGGCACGCCTTCCTGCAGGAGGACGCGTGCCACATCATGTGCAAGAGCGACATCGTGAAGGCGGACATCCACAAGGCGCAGAACCTTTCGGAGTGCGGCCTCAACTCGGACTCCATCCTGGAGAACACGCGGTTCCACAACGGAGCCATCAACATCATGAAGGCGGACACCCACACGGCGAAGATCCTTTCGGAGTGTGGCGCCAACTCGTCCTCGCGCATGGCTGGATCCCATTACGTGCTCACGACTTCGGAGTTCGGCTGGACCGCCGCGCACCTTGCCACGGCCGAGGACGCCACCAACGGTAAGCCGTCCATGGGCATCGGCAAGGACAAGGGGATCCCGTTCGGGGGCAAGGCGAAGGGCAAGGGCTCCCGCCTCCTCGACACCTGATTCGCCCTCCAGCGCCCCTCGGCGCTCTCTCGGCCCTAGCTGCTTGCGACAGGCCTGACCTTGGAAAAAAAAAAGACCCACTGTCCCCACTGTCTCCGCCACTGTCGCACCGTCCCCACTGTGCCCACCATTGTCCCCACTGCACCCACCAGTGCCCCCACCACTGTCGCAGTGTCCCCACTGTCCCCGCCATTGTCCCCACCACGGCCCCACTGTCCCACTGTCCCTACCACTGCCCCACTGTCCCCACTGTCCCCACCGCCGCTTTCCTACTGTCCCCACTGTCCCAGGGTGCTGTACCACTGTCCCCACTGTCCCCACCACTGTCCCCACAGTACCGTCCCATTGTCCCACAAACTTCCTCACCACCACCCTCACCACTGTCCCCACCACCACCGGCCCCACCACTGTCCCACTGTCCCCACTGCCCCACCACTATCCCAGTGTCCCCTCGCCACTGTCCCCGCCACCACCATCCCCACCACTGTCCCGCTGTCCCCACTGTCCCCCCCTATCCCGCTGTCCCCACTCTTCCACCACTGTCCCCACTCTCCCCACCGATGCCCTCACCAGGCGGCGAGGACGGGGGTGTCGAAGGAGGCGGGGGTTGGAACCAGGAGTGACCCACCCCTTTCCATGATGGACTGGGGGGTGGGTGGGCGTCGGGGCCCCCAATGACCCCCCAATCGGCTTTCGAGGAGGGCGGGGGGGGGACGGGATGGAGCCCCCAGTGACCCCCCCCGGTTGTCTGCCAACAACGCCAGAACACGCTGTTTCCGATATTTCGACCGACCCCGCCGCCATGCGGCCCGCGGACGCGACGACGGCAACGGCGACGGCGACTGCAACGGCGACGCCGACGACGCGGGCAACAATGACGCCGCCGACAACGACGACCCCGCCATCGTCGTCGGCGGGCGTTGCCGACGTCGTCAGCGGCATCGTCGTCGTCGGGAACCTCTGCTTCTCGGGATTACATCGCCTGCGCCTCGCGTGACTTCCCGCGTCCACGAAGCAGGGGACCAGCTGGCATCGTGGCTCCCACAACGATCCCAGCCAACATAGAATGCCAGGAGCTCGTCTCGCGCACCATCAGGGTCAAGGAGGTCATCAAGGTAGCGAGGTAGCGCGCGTCATCAGGGTCCCACAGGGCTCGGACTGTAAGCCACGTGGACTGGGCAAGGGCCGAGCACAGCAGCGGGGGGTGCAGATTCCTCTTGGCCGCGCGCCACTCCTGCTTGTCAGCGTCGCACCCTCGAAGGGCGGAGTGGGCATTACGGCCGTGAGAGCAGCGCCCATGGCCGGGCGTATCTGTGAGATGTGTGAAGAACTGCTACATTTGTGGATGCCACAACAATGGGCACGAGACCCTGACAGTCGTCTCCTTGAATTTGAATGTGTGCTTAACATGTCGGAAAATGCTCTAAACACGTTTTAAGCATACTGTTCGCATGTGTTTTACATGTTTTGGACACCTGGAAATTATTTGGCAACATGCTTCCTCTCCATGGATCGTCTAGGGGACTGCATGCGAACACTACTCCCACCTCCCACGACTTCTGAGGGGGAGGGTGGGGTTTACTGCGCTTGGGAGCTCCCGAATGAAGTGAACCCCATCCTCCCCCTCAGAAATCGTGGGAGGTGGGGGTAGGGTTCGCATGTGGCCCCCTATCTTGAGCAGAGACCGACCGTCCCGGCATTCCTGTCGTCATACCACGAACTGTTGTTAGAACCCCATAATGTTCTAAGAACCAAACAATGTTCTTAGAACGTAAACCCGATGTGGTAAAACAAAACGGTCCCAGCCAGAAACGTTCTGAGAACATCTCGTGGGAACCACAACAAAGGTTCTTAGAACATTGCTTGGTGGGGCTATAGGCGAGCCGGGACGCTTCGCCACTGCTTGACTTTCGCCCTCCACAATGCTACATTAGGGGGAAACAAACCTACCTCGCTTTTGCCCACCCTCGCTTCCAAGAGACACCGAGCGATGCCAACTTACGGCCTGTACTGGTCAGGCCGCTTGACGAGGAGGCGCGTGGTATGACTTGGTTTTGCCTTCCAGAGGCCTGCCAAGCTATCGGACCATATGTTCCCCGAATCGGTTCGGAAAGCTTTCGGGGAACACGTGGGGGAGAATGAACATGATGAGGAAGAGGAAGAGGCCTCTTGGGCCGTCTTGAGCCGTCGGAATGCCGAGAAGAAACAAATGCCTCATCCATGAAACACTTAGGGAAAATGAATGGCTTTGGTCTGCTCAAGCGAAAGCGGGGTAGGTAATTCACGCTCTGATGCACGAGGAGGCCCAGGACGCGGGTGCGGGCCCCACCTGCCTGCCCGAGCTCGCCCTGGTCGCCGTCCGCGGTGGCGGCGCCGCGCGCCGGCAGCCACGCCTGCCACGGGAGCCCGGGAGCACGAGCTCCGGGGCTCGGGCCTCCCGCCCTCGGGCCGGGCGAGAAGGGGGGGATAGCAACTGGCCATCGCTCGGACGTCCATTCCCTGTGTTCTTTTCGGTTTCGTGCGTGGTTTTCGCCAAATGATCAAGGATTCTCCTCGATGGCCCTCGCCGAAGGAAAAATGCACACGTCCGAGCGATGCCAAGGCAAAGGGGGGGTTTGAGAATCAGCTCACGTAGCTGACTTTCCCGGCGCCTCCCGGCGCCGGAGGCGGCCACGCATCGAGGAAGGGGCCCCTCGGCGGGGCCGCAACCAGCTGCACGCAGCAGATTTCTGTGACCCCCCCCCTGCCCAATCCCCCCCTTGCGTCCGGCCCGATACTCGCAGGGCTGCGGATGCTCCATCCAGGCGCTTCTGCCCACCTGGGCGTGCAGGCCCAGGAGGGCGGCCAGCGACATCAAGACCGTGTTGCCGATGCGGAGATGCCGTGCCTGCCTCGCCGGCCGCAGCGGCACAAGTGCCCCAGAAGGCCTCGTGCGTGCGAAGAAGCGGCGGCCCAGGGCGTTCGGTCCACCGCGCAGGGGGGCATGTCTCGCAGGGGGGCGCCCCCGGGTGAGAACGATGCGCTTCGCCAGCACGTGCTCGGGCCAAAGAGAGGTCGTGCTTGTCGGCGTCCAGGGCGATGTCGACACCGAGGACCACGATCGAGAAGTCGGGCGATCTGTACGCCCATTCCAGCTGCGCCTGGTAATCGCCACCGCGGCGGCGACCACAAAGTCAATCAGAGATGAAGAACTCCACACTTCTGATTTTGGCAGGAAACAGAATCGCCATCCCGCCAGCATAGCCAGCTGTGCTAAATAAAGAGAGGAGGGAGGGGGGAGGAGGAACAAGAGGAGGAGGAGGAGGAGGAGGAGGAGGAGGAGGAGGAGGAGGAGGAGGAGAAGGGAGGAGAAGGAAGGAATGGAATGGAAGGACCCGAAGGGAAAGTGCACAGCACCAAAAACGAAACGACAGGAATTACTGGCCCACAGAGGCTTCCTTCAAACGAATTCTCTCGATCAGGGCAGCCATGCGCTGCTCATATGAGGGAACCCCTGAGGCTGAGAACGACCTGGACACCTCCGTCGAGTCAGGGACCGCATTAGACTCCGAGAGGGCCAACAGGAGAAGGAAGGAGGAGGAAAGGGAATTATGAGGAGGAGGAGGAGGAGGAGGAGGAGGAGGAGCAGGAGGAGGAGGAGGAGGAGGAGGAGGCGAGCGCGCGCTGCGCCAGCAGGGGTGGTTGGGGGGGGGCGCCTCCGCCATGAGCCGCTGGGCGGCGGCTCGCCGCGTGGCCTCGAGCTGCTCGAGGTACAGCCGCTGCTGCTCCTCCTCCTCGGCCTGTGGCGGGGCCAGCCCTCTTGCGCAAGACGTCACTGTGCTGGCCCCCACAGCAGCCGCCCAGAGTGGCGGCAATTTCACACTCCACGGCCCCCAGGGATGGCGAGTCCCAGTCTGGGTCTCAGAGTCCGGCAATGCTCATGCCAATTTTTTTTGTAAAATTGGTCACGTTATTCTGGACCCCATCATGGGTCTTTTTCCGTTATTCTCCAGGACTGCTGGAAATCTCCAAGACTCCGGTGGATTCCTCGGCTCGCACCAAGTTCCCCACGATTTGTCAAGGCTCGCCAAGATCCGCCACCGTGCCTTCAGCACGTAGCGGGGTGCCACGAAGCTGGAGCAGCCCTGAGAGGTAGAGGGGTTGCAGCCCTGAGAGGTGGAGGGGAACTCCCAGGATCTCCTGGGAGCTGCCTGGGACAGTCGAGAGTGTCTCTAGACCCGCCTCAGATGGCCACTGAAATCCTTTGAGCGGCCCAAATCAGCTTCAAGCAGCCCGCTGCGGACCGAAGACGGCCCCAAGGGCCCACAAGATGCCCCACAACCCTCGTGAGCGCCTGGGAAACCATACGACGTAAATCGCGGTCGCCTCCTACCTCTTCGCCCTTCTCTCCTCCATCCCCGTTCTCCACCGTACTCCTCCTCCTCCCCCTCGTCCACCTCTTTCTCCTCTCCCTCTTCCGACTCCAGCACCTGGATCATTTCGAAATCCGCCGACCCCTTTGTGGGTCTTCAAGCGTATGGAAAGCTTTCCCGCCCTTTCGTCCCCCCCCACCAGGCATCGCTCGGACGTCCACTCCCTCTGCATGCTTCGGTTTCGTGCGTGTTTTTGTTGCTCAATGGTCCAGGATGGTCCTCGATTTTGAGTGGCTCAATAGGGGGTCGAGCTGAATGGGGTGGTGCAATAGATTTGGGGCAATTGTATTGCAAATGTGTTTCGCCGGAGAGTTGTATTGCATTGTATTGCAAGTAATGTGTTGCACGCGAAAAACCAGCAATACATTTGCGCCCCGGAATGTATTGCACGCCCCAAATGTATTGCAACCCAAAAAATCGGTTGCACTAAATATATTGCATCACCCCCTTGTCGCTGGAACCCCTTTTGGGTCAACCCGATCGATGGGTCTCGCCGAGAAAAAATGCCCACGTCCGAGCGATGCCATGCGGTTCAAACCCCGGCGTTCGAAGGCGGGGGGCAGCCCAGCCGAGCCTGTGGGCGAGCGCGTCCAGGAGAGGTCCCCAAGATGGCCCCGGAGGTCTCCGAGACGGCCCACAACGCGACCCTAGAGCCCAAGATGCCCCAAAATTGTTTCCAGCACCGACCTCAGGCGGCTCAAGCTTGTCTCCAGACGGCTCAAGAGGACACAAAGACCGTCCATGATGGCTCCAAGAGAAGCTCCCAGACGGCCACAAGAAGCAAACATAGCCCTGATCCACGAGGACAGCATACATCTTTAGCACGTCCACCTGTTGATCTTCACGGCGCCGGAGACGGCCCGAGAGGTCCCCACGATCACCCCAAGACGGCCCAACTACCTTTCAAGAGGGCCCTAAGACGGCCCTGGAGGGCCCCAACCAGGGGGCCACATGCGAACCCTACCCCTACCCCCCACGATTTCTGAGGGGGAGGGTGGGGTTCACTTCGTTCGGGAGCTCCAGAGCGAAGTGAATCCCACCCTCCCCCTCAGAAATCGTGGGGGGTAGGGGTAGGGTTCGCATGTGGCCCCCTATCCAAGAGGCTTCCCAAGAGAAGCGACTGCCACCAGGGCGACTGCCACCAGGGCGGATGTGGCGTTGGCCTGTAGAGTCCACGTCCAGAAGTGACGTGCTGAGCGGCAGCGCTTTCTTCGGAAGCAACAATTCAACGTATCCAATGTGTCCAGAGATTGTACACTTGCAACGTATCCCGTTCTTCAATAATGGGTGCATATTGCATTGCGTTACATTATTATGTCTCCCCCCCAACCCCCAACAGCGCTACCCCACATCCGTCGACACAACCTGACCCCCCTCCTCCCGGGGCCCAAAAACCTACCAAAACCTACAGAAAATCGATGCCTTCGGCCTGTTCGCCCTCTTGGGGTACCCAAGAGTGCCTCATGACGGCTCTAGATGGCCTCAAGACGGGCGAAAACGCCCCCAAGACTGTCCAGGATGGCCCCAAGAGGGCTGAAAAAGCTTCCAAGACGACCCAAGCGCGCGCTAAGAGGACCTCCAAGAGCGCCTCCAGAGGCCAACATCATTGATTTTCCATTAGGTCTTGAAGGATCTTAACGTTCTCGCCCTTCTAGACTCTCAGAGGCCCATGGCGGTCCAAGCAGCCTCCGAAATTGCCCCAAGCCGGCCCGGGAAGCGCAGAAGGGGACCCAAAGACAGCCCAATAGGACCCCAACATGGCCCATCAGAGGGCCCCAAGACGGTCCCGGAGGCCCCCAAGACGGCCCATGAGGACCCCAAGATCGCCCCAAGGCGGCCCCGAGAGGCCCCCAAGACAGCCTCCGAAGGGGCCGAACGGCGGAAGAGAGCCCCAAGACAACCCAAGACGCCCCCCAAGAAGCCCCAAGAGGCCTCCAAGAGGCCCCCAAGAGGCCACCAAAAGGCCACCCAAAAACACCCAAGACGGTTCAACACACCCCAAAGAGACCTCCAGGAATTCCGCAGAGGCCCTCAAGGGAGCCTCCAACAGGCTCCCAAGAAGCCCCCAGGAGTGGCTCTAGAGGTCTCCAAAGAACTGGACTGGACATACTCCGAGCAGCTTACACAGGCCCTCCAGAGGCCCCAATGGCGTTGGCAGCGCCCCAGTTCGGGCAGAACGGCACGGCAGACCGGCGCGACAGACGTGCAGGGAAAACCACCAGACGCCCAATCTTTACGTGCTCCGGACGTGCACCCCGCGAAGCGAGAGGAATCGAAACCGAAATCTGAAGAGGTTCCCAGGAGGCCTACACATGCTCCCAAGAGCAGCCCCCACGGCCTTCAACATGCATCCGCAAGCCCCACTGCATACACCCGAAGACAAAAGATCATCTTGGGGGGGAACGCTTGAACTGTCGATTTGATTTCCCCCCTCTTGGGCCCCTGAACCATTAATTAGGGCTCTCTTGCGTGGGGCGCTGTTGGGCCGTCTTGGGGCCGTCTTGGACCCCTCCTGGGCCATCTTGGGACGATTTTGGAGCCCTCTTTGACTGTCTTGGACACGACAGAGTGCCAAACAACGAAAATATCAAACACGTGCGAATACCAATTGGATTGGGACGCTGACTGCCTCTTGGGACCCTCTTGGGGCCTCTCTTGGAACTGTCTTGGGGCGTCTTGGGGGCCTCTCGGGCCGTCTTCAGGCCATGTCGGCCTGCACAGAGAAGTCTGGACTCCATCCGCGGCCGCCCGAAGTATCTGGGGCCGCTCGCAGGTCTGAGTTTGTGCAGGCAGTGGGCGCCCCTTGCAGTCACCAGGGCTCCGAACAAGGGCCTCGGACCCCCTCCTCCTCCTCCTCCTCCCCCTCCTCCTCCTCCTGCTCCTCCTCCTCCTCCTCGTCCCCCTCCTCCTCCTCCCCCCCCTCCTGCTCCTCCTCCTCCTCCTCCTCCTCCTCCCCCTCCTCCTCCTCCTCCTCCTCCTCCTCCTCCTCCTCCTCCTCCTCCTCCTCCTAGGGTGAAACTTGGTCACATTCGGAGGGGACACGAATGCTGCGCATGTGCCCGGGGAGCCGGACACCACCAAAATCACGCGCGCTTCGCGCGCGCTCTGGCTCTACAACGGAGAAGCGTAACGTCACAGCACAGAGGTGAATGAATGGACGGAGCGATGCGGAGAGGGGGGCGAGGCCGCATTCGCAGAGACACGAGTTAAGATTGCCGGTTGCATGTTCTGCCAGTGGGAAAGACGAGCAACGCGATGAGAAAAGAGGACAGGAGAAAGAGGAGAAGAGGAAGAAGGCAGGAGGGCAGGAGGGATAGCAGGGAGGAGGAGGAGGAGGAGGAGGAGGAGGAGGCGGACATGAGCGGGCAACCCGTGCTGAACCTTCCACTGAAGCCAATCGTGCCGAGAGGGGGTGATATGCGCGCGGCGAATGCGGCCACTTGCCACACTTATACACGTCGGTCGGACGAAGTAGGTAAAAACATGAAGTAGGAAGGCGGATATAGTGGATTGGGTCCAGGCCCTCCCAAAGAACAACAAAACACAACAAAAGCATGTCGATGTTTGAAGTCGGAAAGCGCTTGAAATAGATCGGGATCTGGGAATCCAAAAATACCTACTTACAACGACCAGAGTGTAGTGGTGCGAAGGATGGCGAAGGATATGCTGCTTATGCTCGCTCTAACACTCGATCAACTCAGGCGACTGCGACGTCTCCACCACCCGTTCCAGCTCCGTCGCGAGTGCTCAGCCCGACGTCGAGCCCGATGGTTCAAACGCCAGCATGACTTCATTCCCGCGAACACATTCGCGGTTGTTCAGCTGGAAATCGGACAAGTTCGCAATACACCAAAACGCAGGCACCCATGGCAATTGTTTGCAGATAGCTGTGGGCCACGGAAATCCGTGCATCGCTTGTGGTACTCAAGACTTTCGGTATTGGTGCCTACGCAGGTTGGACTTCCACTGAACAAATCCTGACGTGGGATGGCTTTCGAGCCGCAGTTTGGATCAATATTGCATCTTCGTAACTACATGGTTGATGAAATGCCCGTGGCACGACTACAAGGTCGATGCTGGTAACACTGGAATCCACCGGCAACAATGATTTGTGTGGGTCGATTGTCGAATCGGCATCCCCATACTTCAGCTTGTATCATCCACTCGTAGAACGAGAATACCATTTTTCACACGATCCTGGGGGTTGCCGCAAGACCTCAGTAGCGTCTCAGATTTAGGTCGATACGTCTATGCCAAGAATCCATGACTGTCTTGTCATGCCGCCTATGTTTCTCATTGCGGGGGCTGCGATGTGTTCCGCCTTGCGAGCGCACGTTCTGGTGATTGACCAGACAAGTACGCGCAAGGTGGATGCGCCTATATCATGATCCTTTGTCAGTGCTCAGATCTCAAGCTTCAAGTCTCAGGTTGGTAAGTGCGCGGCGTGTCGACCAGTCGCTGGCCGCTCCAGTGAAGGCAATATTGGATACATGAGCATATTGATATGTTGAGAAGTGGGATGGCAAGACGAGTGAAGAAGGGACATGGGAGTGTTTCGATATGCCTCCATTTTAAATGTTCTGACCTTGTTGTAGCTTTGTTCCTCCCCTTCTGTTGTGTGCTCCGAGGTTGGCTGCTCTGGCGTTTGAACAATGAGGGGCTGCAAAGAGGAGGATGAGTAGCAAGAGAAAGAGGAAAATATGGATGAATGGGCACTCGCGTCAATGGCCCGCCGCTTCTTGGCCATGCGTTCCGTGATGCTACGCTTGTACTCGTCGGTCTGCTTGAACCAACGGTTGATCTCCTCCTCGCACCAATGGATGGTTGACCGCGCCTCCTCCCGCTGCGTCTGAAGCTTGGTGAGCGCCTCCTTCTCGGCGGGCTCGCATTCCAGGGCGCCCCCCCTGCTGGACGAACTTCTCGCCCCACCCGATGGTGGAGAGCTTGTTGGGCCTGGTGGTGGCGTCGCCTGACCCCGTGGGCTTGATACCCCTGGCCTTGGCACATGCTGCCGCCGCCGCCCTCTTGGCCGCAGCGCCTCGATGAAGTCGGTGGTCTGCTTGCGTTCCTTCTTCTCCGAAGCCGCCAGGTTGCTGCGGAGTGTGACCACATGTTCGAAAGCTGGGCGAAGGCTGCTAAAACCGTGGCTGCTAAAACGGCCCTCCCGGAAGGAAATAACAACTTCCCGGAAGGAGGCGCGGCACGCGAAACAGTCGACGGGCGTCTTCCCGGGAAGGTCGGAAACAACTTCCCGGAGGTTGATTTTAGCAGCCACGGATTTAGCAGCCCTTGCCGGGCCTCCGACATTTGTCACTGCGTGGTTGTGTAGGTGCTCCGCATGCTCCGCCGCCACCGTTCCGCCTTCTTGAGCGCGTCGACTGGTGAGACGCTCGCGGGCGAGGGGGCGGCGGGCACCAGCTGTCCTGCCGAGGTGGCAGTGGTGTTGGGCATGCGCTTTCACAGCGGGGGCAGCACCCTCCTGGCCAGTGCATCACTCCCGCTCGGCCTGCCCTTGCCGCCGCCGTGGCTGCCGCGCCCAGCTGGGGAGGCGCTTCGGCGGTTGCCTCCACAGAGGACTCCTGGGGCCTGCGGCCGGGGCAGGTCATCGTTTTCACCAAGTGCATCGTGAAACTCCTCCCCGTGATCACGCCTGAATCGAACTTTGCGACCAGGGGTGCGCAGCGTAACTTAATGTGATAGTTCGGGCACAAGGAGCCTCCCGATCGCAGATTTTCATTCCACTCACAATGCTGGCACACAACACATCTGGTCCACAACTTTCTCATCCCGAGTGTTAGTCCGTGTCCTTTCGGGCCTGGCACGTCAAGCGCTCGGGGACGCCCGCGGGCTCTGGATGTGAGGTACGGACGTCGGAACCCCAAGACTACCCTGGCCCCCTGGGGGCCGTGTGACCTCAAGCCAAAGTTGCTTGAGAGGGGGTCGTGGGAGGGAAGGCGCCTTAGGAGGCTACTTCTTAGAAAGCGCGGGCCTCACATCTACGGAAAAGGCCCGCGCCTTCTAAGAAGCAGGGGTGCTCTTTAGAAGCCTTCCCCCCTCACGCCACCCCCCTCTGCGCGTGGCCGACATGGGGCGATGATGAAAAGAAGATGGAGACGAAAGAAACGGAGACTAAGAAAGCGGATCCTTTTTCCGCACCTCCGTCGGCGAATGGCTGCACCATGGGAAAGGGCGGACAACTTACGCCAACCCTGACCGGGAAAAGATGGCGCCTCCCGCGCAATACTTGCGCGAGTATGTTTAAACTGTTGCCTTCAGCGGCGACACAAACGATTAATGCCATCATGAATATTCTGCCACCCCCAGCGCCGGTCGCCCACGAGGGCAGACAACTTACGCCAATTCTACTGGAGCAATGATGGCGCCTCCAGCGCAAACCTTGATCTGATTCTGTTTAATCGACTGCCTTCAGCGACGAAGAGCACAAACTCACAATACTTGTTGGAATCTTGATGGGACAGCACAAAATCACAATACTTATCAAGGCATCAGTGAGGAATGACAAAAAGAAATGGTTGGATTCACAATTGGTTGGCGAGAAATGGGCCGCTGCACGGGCCGTCAGGAAAGAACCCCCCAAGAAGCCAATACAAATTCGCAACAAACATGGGCAGCCGGTGGAGAGCACACAACGCGCTGATACATTGGCGGACTACTTCGGAAAGATCCAATGGAAAGTTACGCATGCAGATCTTCTACCGAGTGGGAGAACCAACGTTGGAGACACACTGGGCATATACACGGGGACATTCGATATGGAAGAACTTCGGCGTGCACTCCGGGCCATCGCCGCTGGGAAAACAGGGGGCATAGACGACATACCCCCAGAATTCTGGAAGGCATTATCGTTTTCAGAAGAAGCCTGCGGGGAATTGCTAATACCGCATAGACCACCCTTCGGGTGATAAGGAGGTGAGGGGGGGGAGGGACCAACGTCGCACTCGATTGATCTCACTATCGAACTCACTACCGATCTCACAATCGATCTCAATCGATAGATCTCACAATCGATCTGACTATCGATCTCACAATCAATCTCACAATCGATCCCACAATCGATCTCACATTCGGTCTGGCTATCGATCTCACAATCGATATTACAATCGATCTCGCATTCGATCTGACTATCGATCTCACTATCAAACTCACTATCGATCTCATTATCGATCTCACATTCGGTCTCACTATCGATCTCACCATCGATATCACAATCGATCTCGCACTCGTCCTCACTATCGATCTTTCTGCCGAACTCACTTTCGATCTCATTATCGATATCACTATCGATCTCACTATCGATCTCACAACCGAACTCACAATCGATCTCACATTCGGTCTCATCATCGATCTCACTATCGAAATCACTACCGATCTCATTACCGATAGTGATCTCACTACTAACTCAATCGATCGATCTCACAATCGATCTGACTATCGATCTCACAATAGATTCCACAATCGATCTCACATTCGGTCTCACTATCGATCTCACTATCGATACCACAATCGATCTCACAATCGATATCCCATTCGGTCTCACACTCGATCTCACGAGCGATCTCATTATCGATCTCACATTCGGTCGATCTCACAAGCGATCTGACATTCGATCTCACGTGCGATCTCACAATCGGTATCACTACCGATCTCACTATCGATCATCAAAACAAAACATCCACATCGCCATCATCATCACCATCACCATCATCAATATCATCACCATAATCGGGACACCGACGGGGCACCGGCGGGACACCGCGGGTCCCTGGTTGCCCGGAAGGGGGTCATTTGGTCCGGCCGCGCCTCAGCCACAGACGCCGCCGGGACACCGACGGGACACCGGCGGGACACCGCGGGCCCCCGGCCGCCCGAAAGGGAGTCATTTGGTCCGGCCGCGCCTCAGCCACACGGGGCACCAGCGGGACACCTGCGGGACACCGCGGGCCCCCGGCCGCCCGGAAGGGAGACATTTGGTCCGGCCGCGCCTCAGCCACAAGAGACTTTCTCTCGCCCGCCCACGCAGCTTCGCCTCGCCCGCACAACACGCACGAACACGAAACCGAAATCGATTTCCCGGTAGGGGGGCTCTCCGTTCCACTTCGATCTCACCCCCACACTTCCGATTATTTCAAAGGTGTTGGGGCGAAAAGAACACACCAGCAGAATGGCATACCTTAGTCGTGGCAATTCTACACAAAAAGGGGGACAGTAACCTGCTGCAGAACTACCGCCCTATATCTCTGTTGTCGATTGGGTACGAACTTTTGGCGCGGATGCTACAAAAGCGAACTCAAAATGGCGGGGCCGAGGACCGAAGTCGTTCGACTCATTATGGTTTCCGCCCAGGCAGAAGCACTGCCCAGGCGATCGGCATTGCCCGGAGGATGTTCGAGGCCGCAGACACATGTCAATCTGCAGGATTACTTACAGTAGCGCTCTTGGACGCGCTTCGAAAGTTCGGCATCCCCACGGACATGTTGAACATGATAGCGGCGGCCTACAGATACAGAAGCTTCTTGTTGCGGGACCCAATCGTAAATTCCAGCAGACGTCTTCAAGATGCAGGGATCGCACAAAGGGTGCCCATTATTACCATATGTACTCATCATCGTTCAAAACATCATGTTCTACGACGTCGACAACACAATGACTGGCCTACACGATGCTGTCCGGGAGCCCAACGATTTGGCATGCAGTGATTCGTTACACGCCGATGACACAATGTTACTCAGCAGCGAATCTGGTAAGCTTCAAACGCTACTCAACACTGTCATTGACGAAGGCGCGAGATATGGCTTGGATCCGAATTGGGATAAAACTGTATGCATGCGTGTACATAACACTGGTACTTTGCTTTCTCCCGCCAGCGCGCCGCTGAAAATAGTGGAGCAAGCGATGCACTTAGGGGGATTATATAATGTAAAATGCTCAACAAAACCTGGAATCACTCGGATAACTGGTGAAGCCAAGTCTCTATTTCAAGCTCTCTCACTGTTGGCCGCACACTAAAAATCAATTGTCTTGCCCAAGCTGCTGTATAATTTAGAGACTGTTCGGTCATTGCAAGCTGGCAGAGCCCGTTTAGACAACTTCCATGTGCAATGTCTGCGAGATATTTTCAGAATTCCGTCTGCGTACGTTTCCAGAATTTCTAACAATAAAGTCCTAGAACGTGCGCAGGAACCGTTGCTGAGCGAGACGCTTCGTGATCGGCAGATGAATGTGTATAGGAAGATTTCGGCACTCCCGGAAGATAATCTCCTCAAGTTCCTTACGTGTGAGCCTGGCACAAGGCTGCCTAGGCGATGGGCGAACCAAAGGAAGAGAGGGTAACCCAAACAGCAATGGGCTTCCAGTGTCTATTCGCTTTTGCCAGCAGGCATGCTCAGATTGTTTTCGGCGCTCTCCCTCCTCCCCTCGTCCCTCCTCCTCCTCCTCCTCCTCCTCCTCCCCGCTTGTGCCCACAGATGGAGCCGATGCGTTTACACGGAATTTCGCATCGCATCAGCTGTCCGGCGACAGTGCGCTGTGCTAACTTCTTATTTGCCAGTGCGCCGTTCGAGCGCAGGGCTTGACTGATTTCAGCGACGAACAGCGAGGTAAAAGCATTCATGAAAAATCCGCCATTCCTCGCTTACTGGGCATGCAACGCTGGTCGCCCTCGAGAAAGTGCGGAAAACTCACGCCAACTTAACCCGAGCAAGGATGGCGCCTCCCGCGAAACACTTGCGCCGATTCTGATTAAACGACTGCCTTCAGCAACGAACAGCGAGATAAAGGCAATCATGAAAAATCCGCCGCCTCCCGCTCGCTGGGCGCGCAGCGCTGGTCGCCCTCGAAAAAGGGCGGACAAGCCAACTTTACCCGGGCAAGGATGGCGCCTCCCGCGCAACACTTGCGCCGATTACGTTTAAACACGACTGCCTTCAGCGACGAACAGCGAGATAAAGGCAATCTTTTGTTGCCGAGGGGTACTCTTAGAGTGTCTCAAGGGCATCTGTGAGAAAACTCTGTACAATCGAAGGACGAACCGACAGGGCGTGCCCAATCCTTTTGCCGGTTGCCGTGAGCGCTGTACCGCTGGCAAGGGGGTGACTGTGCCCCTCCCGGCTTAGTAAAACGTGGTTTAGTGAAAACGACCTGGACCGCGCCTCCCGCGCAGCACTTGCGCCGACCCTGTTGAAACGAATCCATGCAGCGGCGAACAGAGAGAGAAGGGCCTCGCCATCGCTCGGACGTCCATTCCCTGTGCTTTTGTCGGTTTCCTGCGTGGTTTTTTCGCCAAATGATCAAGGATGCTCCTCGATGGTCCCCACCGAGGAAAAATGCACACGTCCGAGCGATGCCAAGAGGGCACGACATGACACTGCAAAGCAATAGGAAGAAGGGTGCTGTGATCAAGGCGCGGTGCTTCTCATCGTTCAAGCTCCAGGGGCCCTCCGAGGCGCCGCGGGTCTAGACGGAGGACTGCGCGATGGCGCACATGGCCGCCCGTGCCGTAGGCGTCGGCTCGAGAAGTGCGGACAGCTTGGCCAACACGGGCTCGCTGCGCACTCCGCCCATGGCCGCCAGTGCGCGAGCGTGGCTGCCTTCGCGGGAGAAGAAGTTCTCGATCCTTTTAGACGACGACAGGATGAGGATCAATTCGGATGATACATCGAGTCTGTGAGATCCACCGGCTCTGGAGGATGCATCGGGCGCCGCGGCCCTTTCGGAGCGTTCCAGAACGCTCTGCGAGCGTTCTGGGACGGATTTGTCCTCCTCCTAACCCCGCCCGATCCTTCTGGCGGTGGGCGTCAGCTCCGCATCCTCCCGCCAGCGGACCGCCTGCCTCATCGAGCCCAGGCCCCCGGCGGCCTCGAGGAGCACCACCCCGAGGCTCCAGCAGTCCGCAGGCTTGGCAAAGTACGACTCGTCCAGGGCCACCTCTGGGGCGATGCACGGCAGGTCTCCGCACAGCGTGGTCGACGGCGTCGACTCTGGGCGGAGCGCCGCCTGGTAGAAGTCCACCATGCGACAGAAAAGCGTTTCAGACTGGTCCTCCACGACGATGTGCTCCAGAGACACTTGTCTGTGCACGACGTCCCTTGAGTGACAGTAGGCCAGCGCCTTTGCTATCTGCGTTGCGCAGTCCATAGCATCCTCCAAGTCGAGGCGGTACCCAGGCTGGTCCACGAGGCGCGCGTGCAGATTCTGCATGCCCCCAAATTCGAGGGCCAAGTACACGCAGGAGAAACTATGGCACATGTTACAGTAACGGACGATGTGCGGGTGCCTCAGCATGTCCCTCAAGAAACACAATTCGCGATGGATGCACTCCAGGTCTGCAGCAGATACGAGGTCCGACTTGTCGTAGACCTTGAGGACAACTCGCTCAGACTCGCTCCGCTCGGCAAGCCATACGGTGCCGCTCCTGGTGTTAAAACGATTGGTCAGTTCGTAATCGCCCACCCTGTTGGCCGTCTCCACGAGGGTGCGATCGATTGGGTCGAAATCGGGCATCAGAGCTTTCGGGACGGACTCCCAGAGCAGCTTGTGGTGATAGTCCACAATGCACTGGAAATTGTCGTCGCCGAAAGCGATCATCGAATATGCACGCCTCTCAGTCGCTTCGAGCCAAGACCGCTCGATGTCGAGTTTTCGGAGCAGCTCATCTGGGTTGTCACCAGGATCCAGCAACACCCCATCAGCACCGACGGCCAGAAGCGCGTCGTGACGCGCCATGACCGCCTGCACGTGTTCCCGGCTCAGTTCACCCGGGACCTCAATCAGCTGCAGCAGAAACACGCAGAGGTCACGATGCGTCTCGAGCTGTTCCATCAACTTCTTCATCATTGACTTCTCGTACCGCGTTTCGAACGTGCATGGCACCAGCAAGCTTGTGCACTCAGACGCCAGAGACGCGATCCACTCTGTGTCCCAATGGCCCGCGGATCCTGAGCCTGGTGAAACGAGCTTGCTAGGTCGCTGCGGCGATCTCCACGGCACCAGGGTTGCGAAAGCGAAGTGCGCGGGCAGCTGTGAGGTCATGTCGGTAACATAGCTCTCTACCGTTGCTTGGCTGGACGCCGACGGCAAACGAACCCCCCTGGTTCCCATGGCACAAATACCAGAGGTGATGCGAAGATCCGTGCTGCCCCCAGCGCACGGCCACAAATCAGAACGGCGACCCTTGAGTCAGACCAGCTGCGGACCCCCTCCTCCTACCCTTCTGGTTCCTCCTCTTCGTCCTCCTTATCCCCGCTTCCCCCCTTGAACCAGAAACAAACTTAAGTCTGGCAGAATTGAAGTCCTGCCAAGGTCTCTCGGATCTGTTCTGTCCCCCATGTCCTGAACAGGGTATTATCGTATGATGTGCGTGCCTCCTGTGTGGTACGAAAGATGCGGTGGAAACTACTTGCCTCCAGGGTCAAGGAACGGCACGCCCTCTTGGAGCGCAAGAGGGGCTGCCTAAGGCCTCATGGGCCGTTTCAGGGTCAGAGGAGAGCCCCAAGCTCCACAAGCCTCTCCTCATCCTCCTGTGTTTCGTCCTTTTTCTTTTCTTTTTCGTTCCCCGTCCTCGTCGTTTTCCTCCTCCTCCTCCTCCCCTTCCAGTGTGCCCCTCCTTCTCCTCGTTCCTCTCTGCCTCATCCACATCCCCGTCCCTCCCGCGCAGATGCAACGTTTCGGCCCAAGTGCAACATATCGGCGCATGTGCCGCCTGGGACAATACACGGGACGACAAAGAAAACGACGGACGAGAACAGCGAGAGGAGGAGGACGGCGAGAAGGAACAAACATTCAGGCCACGGATATGGTGCGGGTGGGATACCTACTAAGGGCACCTGTAGCCAGGGAGCCACTAGTAAGACACCCTCGACGCGTGCCGAGTTAGGGACTAACAAAAGAAGAAGCTCCCGGAGGAGGAATCAACATAATATTACAACGAAGAACAGGAATATCGGGGCGGATCTTTTACACCATTGCATACATGGATGTGGCTGGCTGTGTTTAGGGCGGGCTTTTGGACCACAACTGACTCTCTCGGTTTTTACTCATCGTCATCAACATCATCATGGTAGTCGTGATCCTCATCATCGCCCTCGTCACCGCCATCATCATCACCACCACCATCACCTCCTCATCTTCGTCACCATCATATCCCTATCACCTCCTCGTCATCGTCATCATCATGTGGTGCTGATGATGGTCATGATGAGCGCTCCGATCGGCAAGCTGAGCAATGAATCGCTCCGATCGGCAATATGAGCACGGGATCGCCCGAATCGGCGATCTGAGCACAGAAACACTCCGATCGAAATTCTGAGCATGAAATCGCTCCGAATCGGCAATCTGCGAAATCGCCCGAATCGGCAATCTGAGCATAGAAACACTCCGATCGGCAATCTGAGCACCGCTCGCCCGCGCGCTTCCCGCCCGCCCGGGCGACCATTCTCCGGTGCAGCTCCTCCAGGTCGACCTGGACGGTGTCCGCCTTCCCGCTCCTCGGCGGCGGGGGGCGGGAGCTTCTCCTCCCGCCTCGCCCCCTACTCCCCTCCTCCCCTCCTCGCTCCTCCTCTCCTCCTCCTCCTCCCCTCCTCGCCCCTCCCCTCCCGCTCCTCCTCCTCGCTTCCCTCCTCCCCTCCTCCCCTCCTCCCCTCCTCCCCCCCTCGCTCCTCCTCTCCCCTCCCCCCCCCCCCCCCGATCCTCGCTCCTGGTCCACCCACGCGCCGTCAGCACGCATGGGAGTGTCCCCAAACTCGCGCGATTAGGAGAACTCGACGGGTGGTGCGTTTTGACCTGCTCAGGCACCAATTTCCCGGAATTTCTGGGCGCTCCTGGGCGCTCCTTGGTGCTTCTGAGGCGTCTCGCGTCGGCCTCTGGGACGGTGAACCCGACCACTACAGCCCGACGAACCTATAAGAGTCTCTCGAGAAGCGCCCTAGACCCTAGACGGTCCTGGAGAGTGCCGAGACGGCCCATGAGGGCCCAAGCCAGCCCACGACGGACTCAGTCCTCAATACGACCCAACGAAGATGTGGTCCAAAACGCCGCCCAAAGGGCCCCAAGAGGCAGAAAATCAAGGATTTCCCGCTGGTTCTGGGAAATGTTTGAGCGTGCTCGCCCTCTCGGGCTCCCGACGCTCCGAGGCGGCCGGAAAAACTCCCAAGATCGCCCCAAGACGGCCAAACATATCCCAAAGAGGGACCCAAGACGATCCAAGAGGGCCTTAAGTCAGCCCAAGAAACCCCCAAGACGGCCCTAAGAAGGGCCCAAGACGAGGAAGACGCACCGACATTCCAAGCCCTCCGCCCCAAGATGACAGGTGAGACCGTCAGCAGGACCCGAAGAGGCCCCCCAGAAGGCCCACAGAGGCACCCAGAAGCCCCAAGGGGCCCTCAACAACAACCCTCCCAGAGGCCCCCGATAAGCACCCACGACCCCACACGATTGCGGGTTGGGCTAAACGACAATCAAACTACAATACCTATTATTAGTATCATGATTGTTATCGCTAGCTCTTCTTATGGTACACACATAAGTACGTTTTCATGTGCATGTATGTTGGCATGCGCAACCATGCATGCGTGCAAACATGCATGCATGAATTGCATACACCATGCATATATATATATATATATATGAACGTATGTATGTATGTCTGTCTCTCTGTAGGTATGTATGTCTGTCTGTCTGTCCTTCTGTCGACCTGTCTCTGTCTGTCTGTCTGTCTGTCTGTCTGTCTGTCTGTCTGTCTGTCTGTATGCATGTGTGTATGTGAGAGTGTGTGTGTGTGCGCGTGGGTACGTAGATATGTACGTATGCCTGCAACCAGGTAGATTATGTATGCTTGCATGGATACATGTATGAATGTATGCATGGGTATGCATATACATATGTATGCATGCATGCATGCATCTGTACGTCTGCCTGTCTGTCTGTCTGTCTGTCTGTCTGTCTGTCTGTCTGTATGTATGTATGTGTGTGTGCATGTATGTATGTATGTATGTATGTATGTATGTATGTATGTATGTATGTATGAATGTATGAATGTATGAATGTATGAATGTATGAATGTATGAATGTATAAATGTATGAATGTATGTGTGTGTAATCTGTCGGTGCGCCTGTCCTTCTGTCGGCATGTCTGCCCGTCTGTGTATGTATGCACGCATGTATGAATACATGCATGTATGTATCGAGGTGTGTATGTGTGTATGTGCCTGTGTGAATGCTGGTATGCATGCATGCAAGTATGTGTGTCCGTATGGATGAGTGCACGCATGTGTGAAGGGCAGACGCCGCGCCGACCCGACTTGGCCCAGCAACGAGCAATCCGGGCAGCGGCGCTCTGGTGGCCGCACCCAGCGCTCCGGACCACCGGGCCTTCCAGCCTCGGCCCGTGCAGGTACACCCCGCCCCGCACGGGCAAGAGCGGACCCCCCGCGACGTCAGCCTTGGTGCTCCCGCACGGAGGCGCTGCTGCCCTTCTCCCCCTCTGCCAACTCTCGGGAGCGGCCAAAAGGTGGGTTTTGTCCAAGAGGGGGGGGGGTGCAGAGCATGACCGCCGGCACGTGCGCGGCCCAGCGGGGGGGCCAGGGACGCAATGAAACAAGGAGAGGCGCCATGAAATCTGGGGAACAAAACTCATGGCCCACGCCATGACATCCCCCCCCCTAGTCATCACCCCCCTCTTTTCGGCGGTGGACAAACCTCCCTTTAGTAGACCTCCCCTTAATGAAAACGGCCTGGGACCGAAACCGACGGACCTGGACCCGCAAGAATGACGGCCGCGACGCCCTCCCGCGAACCGAAAACGGCAAATTCCTCAATCGACGTGCCAGGGTGGGAGGTCTATCCACCTGCGATCTCTTCCGCCCCCGACCAATCAGGCGTTGGCAGAACTGGGTTTAGTGGAACCTGGTCTAATGATGTGTACCGGGGGGCGCCCCCCCGCCCCGTTCCGGTAACCGGAACTGCCGTCACCCGAAAAACACCAGTTACGGCAAACCCGGTTTCGTGATCCTGGCCAATTCCAAGGCTTCGGGGCCCTACCACTAATCGGGTCCCCTTACCCGGGGCCCTGGCCATACAGTCGGGACGTTGACCTAAGGAACCCTAAATAAGCAACGAGGCCCCTTTTTCCCATCAGTGAAAGTTCGATTTCTCATCGAAAACCTACGGAAAACCTGAGGCAAGCCGTGAAACAATCAAGGAACACGGAGCCCCTCCCCAACGAAAAGGGTTCCTTCTTCGATGCGATCTCTTCCGCCCCCGACCAGCCGCCGCTCACGGGCTCGTCCTCGCGCCCTCCGGCCTGCCCCCCCTCCCCGGCTGCCTCTGCGGCGCCCGCTCGGCCACGGCGCTCCGCCGTCCCACCGCCCCCGAGAGGGCGGCCCGACCCGCGGGGCCCCCTAAGCCAGCGGCCCCCCTCTGGCCTTGAGCTCTCCCGCTCTGCGCCGCCGAGTGCCCCAGTTCTATGTCGGGCGCGTCCCCCTACAGGGGGATTTTCGACGGACAAAAAAAATGCACTACAAAGCCCAAAGATCAAAGAAACAAAAACCCTGTACTACAATAGCTGTAGCACAAGACCCGAAAATACCCCTGTACTACAAGAACCCAAAGACCCAATACCCCAAATAACCCCTGTACTACAATTTTCGACGGACGCGACAAAATTCAAGTACCCCAAGAAGGTTAACAACTATTCCAAAAACAATCCTCAGACTGGACTATCCTTTGACTATTTTGCTGGGGTATTCTGTATTCCTCGTCGACAATCCCCGTGCAGGGGGACAGGCCCGACTCAACACCAGCTCGGTGCTCCTCCGAGCGCCACCCTCCCGCCCTGCTCCCCCGGCTCGCCAGCCTCCCCGGACTTCACACCAGCTCGGTGCTCCTCCGGGCGCTCACCATCCCGCCCTCCCGCCTTAGCACCAGCTCGGTGCTCCTCCGGGCACGGTGGCGGTGGTGCAGCGCCCCCCCCCCGCTCCCGCCGGTTCCCGCGCCCCCCCGGCCCTCGTCGGGGCCATGGGCGCCGGGCCCGGGGCAGTCTCGGCCCGGCCCCGGCGGGCGCCCTCGCCGTGCTCGACGCCCCACTGGCCCAGGGCCGCACTCAACAATAATCAAATAGTCGAAGAATAATCAAAAAAACAATCAAATTACCCTGTGACGTACCCAACCCATTTGTATCAATGGAAACGAGGAGTTGGCCGAAACTTGCATGGACAATCAACTTGATGTGTAAGCTACTTGGGACACGCGCCTATGGCATGATGTGCAGGAAAACCATACAAGGACAAGGGGCGACAGCTACAGGCTCGAAGAGGACATGGGGAGTCGGGAACGCAGAGCAGGAGAATAACGCGCGGGAAGCCGAACCATCAGCACAACAGCAGCAGAGGGAAGGTGACTGCAGGAGGAGAACAAGGACGAAAGCGGCGTCTAATTTGAGTCTGCGGTGGGTACCCACTGTGCTGGGCCCCTCAGCAGGCCTCGAAAGTGGCGACAGTTTCACAGATCGCAGCCCCCCAGGGATGGCGAGGTCTAAATTGAGTCTGCGGTGGGTACCCACTGTGCTGGGCCCCCCAGCAGCCTCGAAAGTGGCGACAGTTTCACAGATCGCAGCCCCCCAGGGATGGCGAGGTCTAATTTGAGTCTGCGGTGGCGTCACTGTGCTGGGCCCCCCAGCAGGCCTCGAAAGTGGCGACAGTTTCACAGATCGCAGCCCCCCAGGGATGGCGAGGTCTAATTTGAATCCGCCCGTGGCGTCACTGTGCTGGGCCCCCCAGCAGGCCTCGAAAGTGGCGACAGTTTCACAGATCGCAGCCCCCCAGGGATGGCGAGGTCTAATTTGAGTCTGCGGTGGGTACCCACTGTGCTGGGCCCCCAGCAGCCCTCGAAAGTGGCGACAGTTTCACAGATCGCAGCCCCCCAGGGATGGCGAGGTCTAATTTGAGTCTGCGGTGGGTACCCACTGTGCTGGGCCCCCAGCAGGCCTCGAAAGTGGCGACAGTTTCACAGATCGCAGCCCCCCAGGGATGGCGAGGTCTAATTTGAATCCGCGGTGGTACCCACTGTGCTGGGCCCCCCAGCAGGCCTCGAAAGTGGCGACAGTTTCACAGATCGCAGCCCCCCAGGGATGGCGAGGTCTAATTTGAGTCTGCGGTGGGTACCCACTGTGCTGGGCCCCCCAGCAGGCCTCGAAAGTGGCGACAGTTTCACAGATCGCAGCCCCCCAGGGATGGCGAGGTCTAATTTGAGTCCGCGGTGGGTACCCACTGTGCTGGGCCCCCCAGCAGGCCTCGAAAGTGGCGACAGTTTCACAGATCGCAGCCCCCCAGGGATGGCGAGGTCTAATTTGAATCTGCGTGTGGGTACCCACTGTGCTGGGCCCCCCAGCAGCCTCGAAAGTGGCGACAGTTTCACAGATCGCAGCCCCCCAGGGATGGCGAGGTCTAATTTGAGTCTGCGGTGTGTACCCACTGTGCTGGGCCCCCAGCAGCCTCGAAAGTGGCGACAAGTTTCACAGATCGCAGCCCCCCAGGGATGGCGAGGTCTAATTTGAGTCTGCGGTGGTACCACTGTGCTGGGCCCCCCAGCAGGCCCGAAAGTGGCGACAGTTTTCACAGATCGCAGCCCCCCCAGGGATGGCGAGGTCTAATTGAGTCTGCGGTGGGTACCCACTGTGCTGGCCCCCCAGCAGCCCTCGAAAGTGGCGACAGTTTCACAGATCGCAGCCCCCCAGGGATGGCGAGGTCTAATTTGAATCTGCGGTGTGTACCCACTGTGCTGGGCCCCCCAGCAGGCCTCGAAAGTGGCGACAGTTTCACAGATCGCAGCCCCCCAGGGATGGCGAGGTCTAATTTGAGCCCGCGGTGTGTAACTGTGCTGGGCCCCCCAGCAGGCCTCGAAAGTGGCGACAGTTTCACAGATCGCAGCCCCCCAGGGATGGCGAGGTCTAATTTGAGTCCGCGGTGTGTACCCACTGTGCTGGGCCCCCCAGCAGGCCTCGAAAGTGGCGACAGTTTCACAGATCGCAGCCCCCCAGGGATGGCGAGGTCTAATTTGAGTCCGCGGTGTGTACCCACTGTGCTGGGCCCCCCAGCAGGCCTCGAAAGTGGCGACAGTTTCACAGATCGCAGCCCCCCAGGGATGGCGAGGTCTAATTTGAATCTGCGGTGTGTACCCACTGCGGTGGGCCCCCCAGCAGGCCTCGAAAGTGGCGACGGCTTCACAGATCGCAGCCCCCCAGGGATGGCGAGGTCAAAGGCAGGAGGGAAGAGAGGGGCGGGAAGGAAGGAAGGAGACGCGCGAGCAGTGCTCTATTCAAAACGAGAACCCAACGCAGGAGGGTTGGGAACAAAACCAACAACATCAAAAAAAAAAAAAAAAAAAAAACCTGGCGACGTACCCAACCCCTGCGCAAAAGCGGGGCGCAAATAGTTTAGGATACTTTATAAGGGGGCGATGACGGAGCGAGGGTTACATATGTCTGCAGACGGAATTCGGGAGACTCGCAGGACACTGGCTACAGGAAAAGGGCTTGATAAAGCTGATGATTTACAATTCCTGAGCACTCCTAGCCACTTCGAAAACGGGGATCACAGCAGGCCTCGAAAGTGGCGACAGGTTTACAGATCGCAGCCCCGCAGGGATGGCGAGGTCTCATTTGAATCTGCCCGTGGCCCTCACTGTGCTGGGCCCCCCAGCAGGCCTCGAAAATGGCGACAGTTTCGCAGATCGCAGCCCCCCAGGGATGGCGAGGTCTAATTTGAATCTGCGCGTGGCCCTCACTGTGCTGGGCCCCCCAGCAGGCCTCGAAAATGGCGACAGTTTCACAGATCGCAGCCCCCCAGGGATGGCGAGGTCTAATTTGAATCTGCGCGTGGCCCTCACTGTGCTGGGCCCCCCAGCAGGCCTCGAAAATGGCGACAGTTTCGCAGATCGCAGCCCCCCAGGGATGGCGAGGTCTAATTTGAATCCGCGCGTGGCCCTCACTGTGCTGGGCCCCCCAGCAGGCCTCGAAAATGGCGACAGTTTCGCAGATCGCAGCCCCCCAGGGATGGCGAGGTCTAATTTGAATCCGCGCGTGGCCCTCACTGTGCTGGGCCCCCCAGCAGGCCTCGAAAATGGCGACAGTTTCGCAGATCGCAGCCCCCCAGGGATGGCGAGGTCTAATTTTGAATCCGCGCGTGGCCCTCACTGTGCTGGGCCCCCCAGCAGGCCTCGAAAATGGCGACAGTTTCGCAGATCGCAGCCCCCCAGGGATGGCGAGGTCTAATTTGAATCCGCGCGTGGCCCTCACTGTGCTGGGCCCCCCAGCAGGCCTCGAAAATGGCGACAGTTTCGCAGATCGCAGCCCCCCAGGGATGGCGAGGTCTAATTTGAATCCGCGCGTGGCCCTCACTGTGCTGGGCCCCCCAGCAGGCCTCGAAAATGGCGACAGTTTCGCAGATCGCAGCCCCCCAGGGATGGCGAGGTCTAATTTGAATCCGCGCGTGGCCCTCACTGTGCTGGGCCCCCCAGCAGGCCTCGAAAATGGCGACAGTTTCGCAGATCGCAGCCCCCCAGGGATGGCGAGGTCTAATTTGGATCCGCCCGTGGCCCTCACTGTGCTGGGCCCCCCAGCAGGCCTCGAAAATTGCGACAGTTTCACAGATCGCAGCCCCCCGCGGGCAAGACAGGAAGAGGCGGGAGGGGAAAAGGAGGAAGGGCGGGAGAAGGGACGCGACCACACTGCTCTATTCAAAACGAATACCCAACCAAGGAGGGTTGGGAAAAAATACCCTAAACAGAATCCAAAGATACTCCGGGGGGTATGTTCTGCGTCTTCGTTGGCCTTCTGGGGCACTTTGGGGGTTTTCTTGAGTTTTCGTCGAAACTCCCCCTGTAGGGGGACAGGCCTGACTTAGGGCTGCACCCTCTCCAGCTCCGGCGCTTGCGCCGTCGGTGTGCCCCGCTGGCCGGCGGGCTGCCGCGCCCGTCGGTGCAGCGGTGCCGCTGCGGGCGCGCCCCTCCGCCCACCGCCCCAACGCTCCCCCGCCCGTCCCGGGCTTGGGAGCTGCATTTCCGCCACTCTTGGCCAGGCCGTGGGGGCCTCGCCCCCGCGCTCCGCCCCACCTCCCCCTGTGCCGTCTCCGCCGCTCGCCCTGGCCGTGGGCTGCCCCCCGTCGCCGAATGCGCCCACCGTGGCCGCGAACTGCGCGAGCCGGGGGCCTCCCACCCCCTCTTCTGCCCGCCCCGCGTCCCCTCCGGGTCGCGGGCGCGCCTCCTTCGCAGCGACAGGCGGGCCTCCGGCCCACTCGCCCACCACTGTGGCCGCTGCGTTCCCCAGCTTGGTGCCCTCCCTGTCTTGGGCGCCCGAAATATCCGGGGTAACTCGGGTCCGGGGTAACTCGGGTTTGGATTCCCGAAAAAAAAAAACCGAGGTAGCCCTGACCCGAGTTACCCCTGATGACTTGGGGCTCTGGACGCCCGAGTTATCCGGGGTAACTCGGGTCCGGGGTAACTCGGGTTCGGAATCCCGAAAAACGAACCCGAGTTAGCCCTGACCCGAGTTACCCCTGGGGGTTCTGACTTTGCCCTTTGCCGCGGGCCTCGCCGTCCCCTCCCTTGGGGGTCTGGCTTTCTCTGATTGTTCGCGCGCGCACGCGCCCGCGCCCGGGCGGCGGTGCCTTCGAGGCTAACGAGGATCCTATCTCACTCCACTCGCCACGCGGCAACGACGAGGGGGGCGAACGATACATATACATAGATTCATCTAACAAGGCGGCAGTGTCGCGTGGGCCGAACTGATACAACACCTCTCTACTCGCAACGTGGGAAAGGTCTGAGAGGCGAAAACCAATAGTCCATTCGATTCATCACGTGGCAACGCCGCGGGGCGGGCACATGTACACCGCAAAAACTTACAATTACTCCGACGGAAGAACCCCACATAAGAATCCTCTGGGCGAATCTGGAAAAAGCCATCACCGTCGTCCTCGTGGTTGGTGAGGCGTCCTGGCTGTCTCTTCTGCGTATATTTCCTCTCGCCTTGGCGCGGGCCCCCCTTCCACTCCTTACGTTGTCCCCATCCTCGCCCCCCTGTTTGTTCCGCGCCCCGCCACCTCCTCCCCTTCCTGGTGCATGAGCGCGCATGTCGATGTTCCTCGGCGCCGTCGCCGCCACGGCCAGCACAGGCGCGTTCTCTACTGGTCACGTCGCGCAGCCGTTGGGACAACCCCGCGGGCCAGGCTGTCGGGACAACCCCGCGAGCCGCTGGCGCGCAAGACCAAGCCGTTGGGACAACCCCGCGGGCTTCGAGCGAGGCGCAGCCGCGCTCAGGCGGAAGGCAGCACGAAGCCCAGCTCTGCCGCGAGCTGCTTCGCCTCCGCCCTGGACAAAACCGCTCTCTTGTCGAACTCCAGGAGCGCCTTCCGCAGGGACGCCGGCGGCCCGCACTCCAGGAACTCTCGCGGCGGCGGCCGCAGGATCAGCATGTTCCGCATGCACGTGGCGCGGGAGAACATGACGTAGAGGTGCAGCCACCACTGCTCGTCCGACATGCCCGTGCGGCCAGCGTCCTCGTCTCTCGCGCAGTCGATGGTGACGCCCTTGCGCAGCGTCTGGCCCTGCGACAGCGTGGAGGTCAGGTAGGACGCGTGCGTCAGGGTGAACCCCGAGCGGCGCACGCTGTGCGCCCCCGAGCTCTGCCATGTGAACTCCCTTTCGCTGGGCCTGAACATCAGCAAGCTCCGCGCCCGCGCCTCGGCCTGGCCGTCGTCGTCGGCGCCTTCGGCGCCCTGTCGCCGCACCTCGGCGACCTCCTGGTAGATCGGAGACTCCTTGAAGCCGTGCACCTGCAGCCAGATTCTTGACCCGCTCTGATTACCAACATGATCTGCGGGCCCCATAGGGAGGGGGCTCCCGCCTGAGACTTCCTCACAATTCACTCACAGACGAGGCTCCCGCCTGAGACTTCCTCCATATTCAGGCTTGAGGAGCCCAAAAGTGACGACAGTTACAGGGTTCCGATGACCCGCTCGGATTACCAACATGATCTGCGGGCCCCATAGGGAGGGAGCTCCCGCCTGAGACTTCCTCCCAATTCACTCAGAGACGAGGCTCCCGCCTGAGACTTCCTCCAAATTCAGGCCTGGGGAGCCCAAAAGTGACGACAGTTACAAGGTTCCGATGACCCGCTCGGATTACCAACATGATCTGCGGGCCCCATAGGGAGGGGGCTCCCGCCTGAGCCTTCCTCAGAATTCACTCACAGACGAGGCTCCCGCCTGAGACTTCCTCCAAATTCAGGCTTGAGGAGCCCAAAAGTGACGACAGTTACAGGATTCCGATGACCCGCTCGGATTACCAACATGATCTGCGGGCCCCATAGGGAGGGAGCTCCCGCCTGAGACTTCCTCCCAATTCACTCACAGACGAGGCTCCCGCCTGAGACTTCCTCCATTTTCAGGCCTGGGGAGCTCAAAAGTGACGACAGTTACAAGGATTCCGATGACCCGCTCGGATTACCAACATGATCTGCGGGCCCCATAGGGAGGGGGCTCCCGCCTGAGACTTCCTCACAATTTACTCAACGATGATGAGGATGAGGATGATGAGTGGTGGTGAAGATGAGTGGTGAAGAGGATGATGATTGATTGTGAGTGGTGGTGGCGATGATGATGTTTGAATGAGGATGATGCCGATGCCGATGATGATGATGATGATGATGATGATGATGATGATGATGATGATGATGATGATGATGATGATGATGATGTTCGTGAGCGTGTGAGAGAGTGCGAGTGATGATGATGATGAGTATGTGAGTGACTAAGCATGTGAGAGAGCATCATCGATGATGCTGATGAGGTTGATGATGAGAGAGTGTGAGTGAGTGTGAGTGGGTGTGTGTGTGTTCCTGTTCCTGCGCGGGGTGTCCAGAGAAAACAAGAACCCCACTTTGGATGTGGGGAATTATATTGCAGTCGACGTGGCAACAACGCGGAAGCGAACACCAAAATGTACTCCGCAGTGGCTCCCACGCTGATGAGGACGACGACGACGACGAGGACGAAAAGGACGACGACGCGAGCGACGACGACGATGACGACGACGACAAAGGCGACGACGACGACGACAAAGGCGACGGCGGCGGCGACGACAACGACGACTATGACGACGACGGACGACGAGAACGACGACGGACCGCGCGCCCGCCGCCCGCCCGCCCCCCTCCTCCTTCGCCCTCCTGAAAGTCTCTTGGGCGATGCTGGGGGCCTCTTGGGCCGTCTGGGGCCGTCGGAAAGCCGAAAAGGCCCACATGTTTTTGTCCCCCCTTTTCTATAATGAAGCTAAGGAGAATGAATGACTTTGGCCTCTTTGGGCCTTCCTGGAGGACCTTTTGGAGGCCTCTTGGGCCGCATTGGAGGCCTCCTGGGCCGTCTGGGGCCATGTCGAGGCTCTCTTGGGCAGTGTTGAGTGCATCTTTGAAGGGGCCCTGAGACACACAAACAAATACACACAAATAAAAGGATTCCCCATTTATTTTAATATTTTCTGGGTTTTTGTCTTCCCCCCCACTTCCCATATTTTTGCATATTTTCCAGGGATCGTCGATCAATAATGTCTGTGTGTTTCTGTCCCTCCTGCATCTTGGTTCGGGCCGGGGGCACCCGAGTGGGTCCCCACCCTCGGGAGCCACCAGGGAGAGGGAAAATCCAAGAGGGGGGGGTGCAAATCATGACCTCCTCCTCCTCCTCCTCCTCCTCCTCCTTCCTTCCTCCTTCCTTCCTCCTCCTCCTCCTTCTCCTCCTCTTCCTCCTCCTTCTGAAAAATGGCCGCGGCGTGGGTCTATCTCGGGAGCAGCCAAGGCGGGGGGGGGGTCCAGGAGGGGGGGGTGCAACTCATGACGGGCGGCACGTGCACGGCCCAGCGGGGGGGGGCCAGGGACGCCATGAAATGAGAAGAGGCGCCATGAGATCTGGGGAGATCTCATGGCCCCCGCCCTGCTATCCGCCCACGCCCCAGTCGTCACCCCCCTCTGTTCCGCCCCCGACGCCCCAACCGCACAGGGGGAGCCCCCGGGGGCATTGGGCCTCGGACTCGGCCGCGCCGCGCCTCGGCGGCAGACCCTGCCCGGCTGCTCGCGCCGGCGAATGCGTGCGGCCTCCCTCGCTCGCTTCCCCGAGGCGGCCACTGAGAACCGAGCCCGGGCGATCAGGCGCGCGGCAAGGGGACTCTTTCACCATCCCCCTCCCCCTCCTCAACTGAGCCGTCGATTTGCTTCATCCTCGCCTTCCCGCATCCGCCCCCACCAACCACTGTGCCGACGATTTCCTCGCCCCAGAGAATCCTCCTCCTCCTCCTCCTCCTCCTCGTGCTCCTCGTGCTCCTCCCCCATCCCCCCTAGGATGTACACTGTGAACCTTGGAATCCATTCTTTACAAATCGCGCAGTCGCACATGCGTTGCATTTCGTTGCGCTTCCTCCTTCTGCCCCCCTCCTCACCTCACTCGTTCGTCCTCCACCTCTCCTCCTCTCCGATCCTTCCACCTTCCCATCCTCCATCCTCCTCCTTTACCTCCTGGCTTGTCCTCCCACGCCTCCTACCCTCCTCTCCTCCCTCCTCCCTTCTCCTCGCTCCTCCTGCCTCCTGCCTCACCTCGCTAGTCTTCCCCGTTGCCTCCTGCCTCCTCCTCCCTTCTTCCCCCCTGCCTCCATCCTCCCCCTCCTTTTCCTCCTGCTCCCTCCTCTCCCCTGCCTCCTCTTCTCCCCCCCCCCGCCCTCCGCGCTCCTCCCTCCTCCTCCCCCGTCCCTCTACCCGGCACGGGACAACGCCCGCGGGGCGGAAATTGAAGCTATTCCATTCTACTCGCCACGTGGCAAACGCCTGGGTCAGGAACTATACTCCAGATGTCGTAATAAAAGGGAGGGGGTCTGGACCCTCCAAGACAAGCCATTTCAGACCTCCCCCGTGGGAGAACCCTCCAAAACATCGTCCCCAGACCCCCCAGGCCCTCCAAGATAGCCTGGAAGAGACCCCCCCCCCGAAATGAGACCCCCTCCCTTTTATTACGAAATCTGGAGTACTCCACTGCCCTCAAAACGTGGCAGCGCATGCGGGGCGGAAAGTAGTGCTGTGCCACTCGAAGTGTCAGGTGGAAGCGAATGCCAAGCGAAACAAAACCTACTCTACTCCGTCGACTCCACGACTCGCCACGTGGCGTTGCCTGCGGGGCGGAACGACAATTGTTTCACTCTGCTCGCCACGTGACGTCGCCGGGGGAGCGAAACAAATACTGCTCCAATCTCCTCCCCACGTGGGAACGCTCGGAGTCTCCACTGTACTCGCCACCTTCGGCTAAGCGTCTCACGATGCATGTAGCAGTCCGAATTCCACAGTGATCTTCAAGCTGATGGTTGTAGGGCTACGAAGCCACAGCACGACAAGCAAGTTGGTCATCACGTTGACGTATCCCCACTTGAGCCAAACTGCACGGGTTATACAGTTACCCGAAGGGCTACATTGAAACTCCTTCTCCTCCTCCTCCTCCTCCTCCTCCCACTCCTTTCCTTCTAATCAGGTCCTCCATGTCGCACCCCGAGGCCGATTGGAAGGGCGGGCTGGGGGTATCGCCAGAGACTTCCTTGCCACTTATGAGCCTGAAGGTTAGAAACTGGCAACAGGTTCACAGATGGAGGGCGGGTGGTTTTCGCATTGTGGCTCTCGCCGAAGCGCCGCGCACACTCGTCTTTAACAATTGCAGAAGGCTTCATGGATTGAGGGCGGGTCGTGTTCAAAATGTGGCTCTCGCCTTAGCGTCGCGCGCACTCGTCAAAGGTTTGCAGAACACAAAACCCATGAAGGACGGTTCGCGTTCAAAATGTTGCTCTCGCCTTAGCGCCGCGTCACGCACATAGATTTCAAACATGTGCAAGAGTTTGACGGAAACTCATGGCTAACATACCAGAAACGGCGCTTTGGAATGACTCAGGACTGCCTGGGCGTACCAGTTCGGTGGATTCGCGGTGTTGAAATCCACGGAAGGGTGTTCTGGCACGATTCAGGATCGTCAAGACGCAACACTCAGGTTGACTCGTGGCGTTGAAGCCACGCGTCGTGGTTTTCCCACGGTTCTCTCCCCACGTGGCACTTCCACCACTGGCAATGAAGTCTTGTAGGCTGCCTATTACGAGGGAGCTTGGAATGAAGTGTATCCCAACATCGTTGATGACCCTTGAGTTTACACTGGTCCTCCTCCTCCTCCTCCTTCTCATCCTCCTCTTTGCGTGCAAATTGAAACCCCTCATCCGTCCGTCCCCCCATCCCCCTCCCCCTCCACATTCAGCTCCTCCCCCAGGGGCTCGTCACCGTCCTTACCCTCGTTTTCACCATCGTCCTCCTCCTCTTCCTTGTCGACGTCCGCCACCCGTATCCCGTTCCCCTTCCCATTCACCCTCCCTTGGCGGCGCGCGCAAAGGGGTGGGGGTGGGGGGGGGGCTTCTTAGAAGCAGGCTGCTTTTTAGAAGGCGCCGGCCTTACACGTACAAATAAGGCCCGCGCCTTCTAAGAAGCAGGGGTGTTTCTAAGAAGCCCTCCCCCCTCCCCCCACCCCCCTTTGCGCGTGGCTGACTCCCCCCCCTGCCACGTGCCAGCGCTCCTTTGGATGCACTTGACGTCGCAGGCCATCATCGCAAAGCGGGGGGCTCCGGGGAGGGCAGGGGACTGCGGCGCTGCTCGATGCGGGCGTCTGCGCTCCTTCCCCCGCTCGCCGCACGCCGCAGCTTGAGCAGGGACCGACCGTCCCGGCATTCCTGCAGTCCTGCCACGAAATGTTCTTAGAACCCACAAATGTTCAAAAGAACAGAAACGATGTTGTTAGAACAGAAACCCGATGTGCTAAAACAAAACAGTCCCAGCCAGAAATGTGCAAAGCACATGTCGTGGAAGCCACGAAAAGGGTTCTTGGAACATTGTTTGATAGGGCTATAAGCGCGCCGGGACGCCTCGCCACTGTTTGATAGTGGCCCCCTCCGTGCAATCCTCCTCCCTCCCAACCGTTCCTCCCGCATCACCCCGTCCCCACGATACCCCTCATTTTGGACGCCTGAAATGGGTACGGACGAACCGGGTACAATGCCTGACAGGACATGTTGTCCCTGCCGCTTTAAGTGGAGTTCCTATGGCCATGCCGCCGTCGCTTTCGGTGGAGCTCCTACGGGGCCATGATCTTCGTGAAGGGTGTGCCAAAATGGCCCGAGGCCGCCATGCGAACTTTGCCACTGGCGCCTTCGGTGGAACTCCTGTGGAGCCACGATCCTCGTGAGGGGTGTGCCGACATGGCCCGAGGCCGCCAAACGAACTTTGCTACTGGCGCCTTCGGTGGAACTCCTGTGGAGCCACGATCATCGGGAAGGGGTGTGCCGAAATGACTCGAGGCCGCCATTCGAAATTTGCTACTGGCGCTTTCGGTGGAGCTCCTGTGGGGCCACGATCGTCGTGAAGGGGTGTGCCGAAATGACTCGAGGCCGCCATTCGAACTTTGCTACTGGCGCTTTCGGTGGAGCTCCTGTGGGGCCACGATCGTCGTGACGGGTGTGCCAAAAATGGCCCGAAGCCGCCATGCGAGCGTTGCTACTGCCGCCTTCGGTGGAGCTCCTATAGGGCCACGATCCTCGTGAGGGGTGTCCCGACATGGCCCGAGGCCGCCATGCGAACTTTGCTAATGGCGCTTTCGGTGGAGCTCCTCTGGCGCCACGATCCTCGTGAGGGGTGTGCCGAAATGGCCCGAGGTCGCCATGCGAACTTTGCTATTGGCGCCTTCGGTGGAGCTCCTCTGGGACCACGATCCTCGTGGGGGGTGTGCCGAAATGGCCCGAGGCCGCCATGCGAACTGTGCTACTGGCGCCTTCGGTGGAGCTCCTACGGGGCCATGATCATCTACCAAAAGAGGGTGGTGCCGAGATCGGTGATGGTGATGATGATGAAGATGATGATGATGATGATAGTGGTGGTGGCGATGATGATGATTTGTTTCCCCCGCAGCGAGCCTCGTCCTCTTGACCCTTGAGGCGCTAGGGTTTGGGGCGCCACCAAGGGCGCCCGCACGGGGCGCCCACGTGGCCGCGCCGACCCCAACAAGGGCCAGACCACCGAAACACCCTCCCCTGAGTCCTGCACTATGGGGCATGCCGCATCACCATGGGCGCCCGCGCAAGGCACCCACCTGGCCGCGCCGACCCTAAAAAGAGCCAGACCACCGAAGCCACTCCCCAACAACAAACCGTAGAAAGCCAGCCTCATCCTCCTCCAAGCAACGCGTGTGGCACATCCATCGCTGACAGCTTCCGATCGGGATTGTCCTTGAGGCTCGCCACATGCATCTGAGCTCTCTCGTGCAGCAACGGCCAAGCAAGCGGGGGGGGGGCAGCAGATCCGCACAAGTGCTGGCTCATATTATCCAGCTGTTCCGCAAAGTACCGCGCCAGTGAACCAAAAGATGCCATAAAGGGTATTTGTTGTGCAGAGCTTGTGTGAGAGCAGGTTGATAACTTTGTCTGAATTCTGAAGCCCATGCGGAAGCAAGCCATGCAAATACTGAAACGGGCCATCCTCAGGCGACGCACGGGAGGATCGACATCAGGATCAGCACGTACATGAGGATCAGTACACACAGGATCTGCACTGACAGGGAGATCAGCACGTACAGGAACCGCACGTACGGCAGGTACAGGAAAACCATCGCGCACACGAGGGCCAGCACGTACGGGATCAGCATGTGCAAGAAGATCAGCACGTACGTGATCAGCACGCTCCGGATCAGCACGTTCAGGATGCGCATGTACAGGAAGGTCTGTACGTGCAGAAATAGCAGCACGTACAGGATCAGCACGTACCAGAAGATCAGCACGAACATGAGGATCGACATCGGGATCCGCACGTACAGGAAGATCAATATCAAGATCTGAACGAACAGGTAGATCAGCTTCAACAGCGCGTACATGATCAGCACGCGCAGAAATATCAGCACGCAGCTGAGGATCGACATCAGGACCCGCACGAACGGGAGGGTCGACATCAGGATCAGCACGTACAGGTAGATAAGCACTCGCACGAGCCTTTGAAGCGCGATGAAGATCCGCACGAGCCGCGGCAGAGACCGAGAGGCCGTCCAGTCGCAAAGAAAGCATGGCAAACTGCTGGTCAAGCATACTCTGAATAGAAGCCCGAACATCATCTGTACAATCAGGCCCATCAACTGCACCGTGACAAACGTGGACATCCGAAAGACCAGCAGAGCAAGCGCCACCAAGGATAACAGCTCCATCAGCCTGATCAGGATAAAAAGCAGGAGCCTCAGAGTTGAAGGGGAACGTGGGCACAACAGGAAGGGGCCCACGACCAAGAGTATTATGATCGACGCCAACGCCAGGATGCTTCCGCGGCCGCTTTGCTTCAGGCCCACCGCGGCCGTCCTGCCACGGGTCAGTCCCGCCAGGAGCACGCCAAGGGTCCAATCCACGAGGAGCAGGTGGGTCACGCCGAGCACCATCATCGAAAAGAGGCCCACCAGGCCCACGATCGCTCGCGTCATCCCCGTCATGGCCAGGTCGATCGCCACGCGAGGTCCCACCACGATCAGGTGCCGCCGAGAGCCAGATGGCGACTTCACTGATGCGCGTCCCAGCATGTTTATGTCCTCGGTCCACAGCCACGTACTCTGCACCCAGGGTCTCGATGAGGTCGAACTGAGCCAATGTGATGTCCCGAACGGCGTGCGAAACGAGGGGACAATCGTGCGTCAGCAGCAGCTTGATCTTGCCCCTGCCCTGCGCAGCGGCGGCCGAGAGGGAGATGTGCACGGGGGTGCCACCAGCAGCCAGCCGCCGAGCCCAGGCAACGCGAGCGAGAACCACCATGACCCACGCAACTGCCGGTGCAATGTGAAAGCCCGTGGCTCAGCAAGTGCATGAGCCAAACTGGCTACGATGGCGATGCTGATGATGATGGTGATGATGATGATGCTGATGATGATTATGATTATTATTGTTTTAATGTTGATAATGCTAAGGATGATGATGATGATGATGATGATGATGATGATGATGACGATGACGATGACGACGACGACGACGACGACGAGGCCGATGATGATGATGATGATGATGATGATCACGATGATGCGAGGAGGAGGGAGGGGGCAGCGGGAGGAGGAAGGAACGCGGGGAGCTGTCTCTTCAAAACGAGGACCCAACACCACAGGATGGTTGGGAACGACTTCGGGGCGCTCAACGAAGGCCTCCAAAAGCAAAAATCGTCCCATTCCCCAGGGGGAAGATACATTTTCACAGCACATTCGCCTCTTGGGTTCCCATGAGACCTACAACGGCCACAGAAGCATCCAACATCGACCCCGTACAACCCCAGAGGCTGTCACAAGGATTCCAACACGGCCTCCAAGCGCCCCACGAAGGCCCCCTAAACCTTAGGGCCTAACCTCAACAGGTTCTCTTAGGGGTGGTCTGGGGGATGATTTTGGGTCTGGAACGCTCGCACGAGGTGTCCCGGAAAAATTGGTTCTGGGCACATCTGGGAAGGCCGCGCCGACCTGGCAAGGGCCTTTCTGGACCCAGTCTGGGATCGGCGGCGGGCCAATTTCGGACCCATTTGAGATCGGCGGCGGGCCCCGTGAGGGCCCAGCTGGGGTCGGGGGCGGGCCCAACATTGGCCCATTTGGCATCGGAGGTGGGCCCCTTGGGGGCCCATTCAGGATCGATGGCGGGACCCCTCTGGGCCCGTTCGGGACCGGCTGCGGACGCGTGCGACGTGGGCCAGTGGGCCAACTTGCCCCCCTCGTCGGTTGCTGAGGGAAGGAGAGAGGTGTGAGAGAAAGAAAGAGAGAGAGAGAGAGAGAGAGAGAGAGAGAGAGAGAGAGAGAGAGAGAGAGAGAGAGAGAGAGAGAGAAAAAAAACAAACAAACAAACAAAGACATATACCCAGACAGACAGACAGACAGACACACAGGCCGATTGACCAGGCAGCCGACAGGACAGGGCTGCAGCTCAGCGGCAGCGGCGACAACGCGTCGCAGGCACCCAGCTGCCACGCTCGCTGCTTTCCGGGGGGAGGGAGGGGGAGAGGAGGAGGAGGAGGAGGAAGAAGAGGAGGAGGAGGAGGAGGAGGAGGACGAGGAGGAGGAAAAGGATGAGGTGAGCAGTGAGGAGTGAGGAGTGAGGAGGAGGAGGAGGAGGAGGAGGAGGAGGAGGAGGAGGAGAGGAGGAGGAGGAGGAGGAGGAGGAGGAGGGAGGAGGAGGATGAGGAGGAGGAGGAGGATGAGGGGAAGGGGAAGAGGAGGAGGAGAAGGAGGAGGAGAAGGAGGAGGAGGAGGAGGAGGAGGAGGAGGAGAGGGAGGCGACGACGAATGTGTCTTTCCAACGCCACTTGTCTTGTCTCATCCGCAGAGCTGCTCATCTTCATGCACTCCATCGCGAGACGTCGCCACCCTCACGCAGGCGCTCGCAACGGAGGTGCCCCACGAGGGCCACAGATCTGGACAGGTTGGAGATCCCAGGAGGATGGGAGAAAATGCATCGGCTATTGACCACACATGGGACGCGCATGAATTGGCAGCGAGAGAGCTGTAGGCTGTCGACGAATTCTATCCTATCTAGCAGCAGCGAACCTGATACTCTGATACTCAGTGACGGAGGTCACCTGAGTTCTGGACCCGGGGGTCGGGGGAAACTCCACTGCTCCTCTCTTCCTCGTCCTCTCTTCCCTTCATCGTCGCCCCCTCCTCCGCCTCCTCTTCCGCCTCCTCCTCCTCCTCCTCTTCTCTCCCAGTTTCTCCTTCCTCCTGCTGGGGCTGACCCATCGGCTCAGGGCCAGTCAGGCCAGCCAGAGCCTGTACGCGTCTGGCTTGGCGGGCTCAGCTGGAAATCTGTAAACGGAAAAATACGACGCATCGGCATCAGGCATCATCACCAACCGAAGCCGTAGCAGCAGCAGCAGCTGTTCCTGCGGGAGCCAGGGACCGGGCGTCCATCCATCCATCATCATCATCATCATCATCATCATCACCACCATCATCATCAGCATCATCATCTGCTGCATCTTCATCACTGTCATAATCCTCATCGTGTCTCTGGGCCCCTGGATCCCTGGACATGACTCTGACTCTGACTCAGACTCACTATCCTGGCGGTGCATCTGCGGCCGCGCGGTCCAACAGCATGTGGATCCTCGGGTCCGCCTTCAGGAACTTGCGCCGGGTGAACCCCCTGACCACTTTCCTGGCCAGGGCCTTGCGAGTTTCTCCTGCCTTGAGCTTGCGGAACAACGCCTGGCAGCCGATCATGTTGCCCATGACAGTGCCCGCGAAGGTCAAGTCATCCTCGATGGTGCCACACTCAACCGTGGGCTCCAGGATTGCAACGCCGCCGAAGTCGGGCGCACTCTTCAGCCAGCCCTCTCGGAGAGGGGGCAGAAGGCGCCTAGGGGCCCAGGGGGATGGATGAGGAGGAGGAGGAGGAGGAGGAGGAGGAGGAGGAGGAGGAAGAAGAGGAGGAGGAGGAGAAGGAGGAGGAGGCAGGCGGACAGGAGAACAAGGACGAGGATGGAAGGAGGAGGGGGGGGAGACTGAGAAAGAAGGAGAAGGAGAAGAAGGAGGGAGGGAGGGGGGGGGCCGGAGGGAGGGCCGGAGGGAGGGGGGGAGGGAAAGAGGAAAGAGGGGCACGGTAAAGTGCAGCATTGCCCAGCACGGCAGGGAGGGAAGGGAGGGGGGGGGTGGGCGGGGGAGAGGCAGGGAGCGAGGGAGGAAAGGAGAACGGGAAATCCTCGATCTTCTGCCGGAGCAAGTCGTCCTTCTTCAGGTCGTCGCCGATCTTGTTGAACATCACGAAGAGGTTCTGCGGGCCGAGTGGGGGTGGCACCCTCCTGCCCCGCCCTCCCCCCCCTTGCTGGTGGACTCCGTCCGACCTGGGCCCCGAGGCCCTGATCCCCCCCCCTGCAAGTTCCGACGGGCCCCCCCCCGCAGGTTTCGACGTGCGGCCCTGGGCCTGGGGGCCCCTCAGTGATTCAGAGACTCGGAGACTCAGAGCCAAGAGCCAATAGCCTTCCTTACCTGAGCCTGGCACCCTACCTTCTCCTCCTCCTCCTCCTCCTCCTCGTGCTCCTGCCGCTCCTGAACCTGCTCCTCCTCCTCCTCCTCCTCCTCCTCCTCCTCCTCCTTCTCCTCCTCCTCCTGCTCCTGTTCCTCCTCCACCTGCTGCAGGCTCCCCCCCCCCCCCCCTTTCCCCACGTCTCTCTGCTTCCTCTCTTTCTCCTCCTCTTTTTCTGCTAGCCTATTAGCCTTTGCCGATATTATTGCGACCCCCGCCTCCTCCCAACCCCCCCCCCTCCCCCCTCCCTCCCGCCCCCTCCGCCTTCCTCCCTCCGCCTCCTCCGCCTCCTCCGCCTCCTCCGCCTCCTCCGCCTCCTCCGCCTCCTCCTCCTCCTCCTTCTCCTCCTCCTCCTCCTCCTCCTCCTCCCCCACCCCCCCCACCCTCCTCCGCGGGCCCCTGGGAATCCGCCTCCGCGAGCAGGCGCAGGAGCCCGTCAGCCTTCCCGGCGATGTCTTCCTCATCGCGGACGAGCTTGGACACCCCGGACACAGTCTCCGAGCGCGCGAGCGCCGCCGCCTGCGTCGCAAGCTCGCCGATCTCAGTGACAGCGGCAGCCCTCGCCTGCTTCATGACGTCGATCACGTGGGCAGTGGCATCATCGACTACAGCCTTCAACTGGACTGGGTTGCCAACGCCAACCACTGCGGAATGAGCCTTCGCCCAGCACTCGATGATGTTACCGAGGCCCTCCAGCAAGGAGTAAGCTCCATCGACATCGTCGAACGGCGGCTGCGTCTGCGAGATCTCGGCGACGTGCGCGCCGAAGCGAGCCAAAGTCGGCGCGATCGCGACAACAGCGCATCGGACCGGAATCGACAGCTCCTGCACGCTACTGTCTCCCTCCGCGGCCCTGGAAGTGTGGACGTCAATTGTGCAGTTGGCCAGCTCATACTGGCGCAAGATCTCGAGGCTCTTGGCGGCGACGCAGCAGTCGGCGTCGCCAAGCTCGACGTCGCCAACCTGGGGGCCGCGGGAAGGTGCGCTGGAGCCCGGGAGGGGCCAGAGCCCAGGAGTCCAGGATCCTGGATCCCCCCGAGGGGCCCTGGAGCCCGGAAGCAGAGTTCAGGAGTCCAAGAGCACGCAGGATCCCCCGAGCCCCAAGCCCCCTGGGCCCTGGCCCCTGGCCCCTAGAGTCCTGGAGTCCATGAGTAGCGGAGAGGCGGATTGGTGACCACGCAGCCAGCTGCTTGGTAAACGTATTGGCCCATGTCGGGGCCACAGGGCCATGAACGGTGACTTCTCCGAGCGTGATGGCGAACTCCGCCAGGGACCCCCCAGAATCCAGGGCAGCGGCCAAGAAGTTCTTGGCAATCTTCGTGAAAGCGGCCCTGATCCAGATGCCGAGCGCCTGGGCGGTGGAGCCCATCTTCTTGGCAAACTCTCTGTCTGCCCAAACTCCGAACACCTTGATTACGGCTGGGTCGCTCAGCAGCGCAACCGGGTTCGAGACGCGTTGCCTCGAGGAAGCCACAAGGGACCATGCTGCGTCAGAGAGCGAGCTCACGAATATGTTGATAGTCTTCGCAGTGGTCTCCACTGCCTTGACCATGTTCTCGCTTGCCATCGACGCCAGAGGGAGGGCGCTCACGTCGGCAACCGCGTCCAGTTTACTGAAGACTTGGACGACGCGATTCGAATCGAAATCACCATCAGTCTTGGCCTCGCGCCGCAGGTGCTGCAAGAAGTTGGTGACATCCTGCGCGGCGCTCTGTTAGACCCCCTCGCCTCTCCTCTCCTCTCCTCTCCTCTCCTCTCGTCCTCTCCCCCCCTCTCCCCCCCTCCTCTCCTCCTCGTCCTCCTCATCCACCTCGCCCCTCCTGGCGCCTTCCCTCCGCAGAGGCCAGCAACTCGCAACTCCTCCATCCAGCTCCTAGCTCCCTCTCTCTCGTTCTCTCTCGGCCCCTTTCTCGCGTTCGGTGTTATCGTCCGCGCCCGCGCTCCCCCTCTCCCCCTCCCTCATCTCGCTCTATCCTCCCTCTCTCTCTCTCTCTCTCTCTCTCTCTCTCTCTCTCTCTCTCTCTTCTCTCTCTCTCTCTCTCTCTCTCTCTCTCTTCTCTCTTCTCTCTCTCTCTCTCTCTCTCTCTCTCTCTTCTCTCTCTACTCCTCCTCTCTCTCTCTCTCTCTCTCTCTCTTTTTTTCTCTCTCTCTCTCTCTCTCGCTCTTTCCATGTCTCTCTTCCCCCCTCTCTCTCATGATAAGATCTGGCGCATTCGACGCGGCTGAACAACACAAAGCCAGCTGTGGTAGAGGAATGAAATTTGGGGGGCGCGAGCCCATCGAAGAGGGAGCGGGTGCAATATGAATCGGCGAATGAGCCCCTCCTCTGCCCACGTCGCCCCCCCTCCGCCCCCCCTCCACTTAGCTCCCGCCCGTCAGGGCGAAGACGGATGCGGATGAGCAGGGCGAAGGTCGCCCCCCCCCGCCCCGGCCCGGCGGGCGGCTGGATCAGGAATCGGGAGGGGGAGGAGGAGGAGGAGGAGGAGAAGGAGGAGGAGGAGGAGGGGGAGGAGGAGGAGGAGGAGGAGGAGGAAGAGGAGGAAGAGGAGGAGGAGGAGGAGGAGGAGGAGGAGGAGGAGGAGGAGCAGCATCAGGAGCAGGAGCAGGAGGAGGAGGAGGAGGAGGAGCAGGAGCAGGAGGAGGAGGAGAAGGAGAAGGAGGAGACGTAAAAACGACACCCCCGCGCCCTCCCGGCCGCCGCCGAGGCCCCGACCCCCCCCGGCCCTCTTGCCCTTGCGGCCCAAGGGGCGCCCAGGGTGGTGAGACTCAGAAACTGCCCCCCCCCCCCGGAGTCGCCTGGGGCCTTGGAGGCGGAGGAGGGAGGCTAGGGAGCTAGAGGCTAGAGGCTCGAGGCTAGGAGAGTGGCGGGGGAGCACGGTAGGCGGCTCCTGGCTGGCGAACGCTGCGCTCGCATCGACCAAGACCTTCTTGCTGACCTTGTCCATGAGCTGTTGCTGCATGGATGCGGCAATATTGAGCTCCTCCACGCACTTGTTCATCGTCGCCTCGCTTGCGGCATGTAATTGCGAGCTCGCCGTATGCAGGTTGATCCACTTGTCAGAGTCTGGAATCACGATGTTGTCGCGGACCTTCTGCAAGTCGGTCAGCTCCACGTTCTGGATCGCCCTGAAAGCTTTGCCGAACGACTCGATGTAGTTGGCCTCAGTGTGGATGTCATCGAGGAGGGACGCGACCTGGGCCATGAGCGCGATCCCGTTGGGCAGCATGCGCAGGGGCTTCCTGTAAACGCTGTGGGTGTTTGTGTCCAGCATGTCCTTCGCCTTCTGCAGCTCCACGACGTGCTCATCGGTATCGCAGTTCTTGGCGCAGACCGTCGCGAAGGCGCACAGGTCCGACTTCCAAGCCTCATCCGTAATGCTGTCCTGGAGCTTGTCCCAGATGCTCACCACGATGTGCCGTACATCGTCGACTGACGCGTCGGCGAGCGCCGCAGCTGCCGCGCCCTTCGAGGGTTGGCCACCGCGGCAAACCTCGATGATCATCTTGTTCGCGGCGGCCTTCTGGATGTCCGCGCAGCAGCGGCCACCTTGGCTGAACTCCGTGATCTGGGACACATTGTCGATGGCGGTCGCCAGCGCGTCCCAGTCCTTGGCGGCTGCGTGCTCCAACAGCTGCCTGTTCAGCAGTGTCTCCGCTGGCTTGGTCGACGTAAACTTGACGCCGCAGTCCTCGAGGGCGCCGCGCAACTGCGATGCGCTGTGCAGCTCGGAATCTGGAGGGGCCGCCAGGCAGCTCACAACGCTGAGAGCTTTCTTCAGCCACTCTTCGCTCTCCTGCAGCTGCTGGAGAAGACCCTCGCCCCGGGTCGTCTGTCCGGCCGGGCACGTAGACAAGCCGCTAGTGTACATGTGAGTGAGGTCCGGGCCCATGCGACTCTGCACCTTAGTCAACACGGATGTCACGGCCGCAACGCTGAGCGTGCTGGGGTCCTCCGCGAACTTGGCCTTGTGCTGCGCGACCACGAGGCACACCTGCTCCGTCTTGTCCATCTCCCGCTTGACGTTCTTGATCGGCTTGGGCGCTTTCACCGTCGGTGGCTCGTCAGCTGCTGCGCCGCCGCCGCCGCCGCTGGCAGCGTCGCCGCCGTCGCCGCCGCTGCTGGGCGCAGGCGAGCGGCCTGCGGTCTCTCCGGGCAGCAGGGGCGCGGCTTTTGCAGCCGCCAACCTCTGGGCAGAGGTAGGCTTGCCCCTCGGCGCAGCAATCGCCGCGCGCTTCGGCCCAGGAATCATCTCAGCCACCGGCTCGATCAGCGACGCGGCCACCTCTTTGGCCGCTTCTATGCCAACGTGCGCCGCGGACGAAGCGGGCATCCCAGCCGCAGCTTCGGCAGCCTCCGCGGCCCGGGCAAGCGTGGCCCTGGCTTTGGCCCTGCCGCGGCGACCTCTCGACCCCGGCTGCTCCTCCTGTTCGACGCCCGTCTCCACGTCGATGACGTCCTCGTCGTCGGCATCGTCGGTGTTGTCGGCGGCGGAACCCCACACCGCGTTGAAGATGGCCTCGTCCCCGGAGGAGTCGTCCAGTTGCTTCTGCTTCGGCTTCTTGGTCGCCTTCCACTTGATGAGGCCCTCGGTATCCTTGGCGTCCCTCTCGCCACCAGCAACCTCCACGCGCCTGCGCTTCTGGGCGTTGGCAAAGGTCTCTGCAACCGCCTCGGAGGAGTCGTCGTCGCTCAGTCCGGTGGCCTCAGCAAGCGTGGCATCCTTTGTCGCGCCAGTCTCGGTGAGACCAAAGACCTCGTAGCAGCCGTCCGGACAGCCGAACTCCGCGAACGATAAGATAACCTGGGGCGCGCCGCGAAGGCCCCGACAGCTCCGAAAGGACTCCCAAAGCACCCGCAGGACTGACAGACTCGAGTCTCGGCGAGACTCGAGTCTGTCAGTCTTGCGGGTGCCACCGGCGACACTTCGGAAGCCATCGGACGGCTTTGTCGGCGGCTAAAGCCTCGGTCGCATCGCACCTCGGGTGATTGGGGACATTTTCACAGCTTGAACCCCCTTGACGGTCAGGCCATCGATGGCGTGTGGCTTGATGTCTTTCTTGGCAGGCTTCTTACCGAACCGCTTCTTGTACAAGGGCACTGGCCAGAGGACTCCAGCTCTCTGGCGGTGCTGCAAGGCCGTCTTCGAGATTGCCTTCACAACAGTTTTGCACTTGGTGGACTTGTGGGCGTGCGCACCAGCAACTCGCTTGCCCTGCAATCGATTCCGCTCGGTGATGTAGGGCCTGCGGCAGGTAGCAAGGAACTGCTCCCTCTTGGTGGCGTTCTGCATCTGCTCCTCGAGCTCAGCCTTGGACACCAGGCAGTACTTCGGGTGAGCGTCAATAGCCGCGGGGCACACGGCGCACTCCCGACCCATGGCGCGCCTCCACTGCAACATCGGCTTGCCAGACCTCTCGAACTCGTAGGGGTTCTCAGACTGGTCGCTCTCGTGGCAGTACTTGCACACCCGCAACTTCTTCTGCCTCGGGAGGGCGCCGCAATCTGGCCCAGCTGGCGCGGGCGGGCGGAGCGAGAAAGTGTCCATGCTGAGGGTGGTGGCCTCGTGCTGCTCGCAGCGTGTCCCCTCGCTCAAGCCGAGCGTCATAGTCGGCGAGGTCACCCGGCAGCCAGCCGCCGGTCTCTGACGGGTCGGCGATTCTGGCTGCGTCTTGGTCGCCATGCTGCTTCGGCGGCTGCTGAGAAGGTCGCCTAGGCAGGCGAGCTCGGATGGCGCTCGGCAACTGGCAAGATGCTGCAGAAAAAAACGGAGGGGCGGGGGGGGCGATGGCGAGGAGCAGGCGATTTACAACATCTTTCAGGAAGGGTAGTGGCCAGAAAACCACGCAAAGGCCGAAGAAACCACGAGAGCCCAAGGGCCCAAAAGTCACCCAAGAGTCTTAAGAGGGCCCAACATCGGCCCAAGAGGGCCCCGAGGCCATCAGCGCCATCAGCCCTGTGGAGGCTCAGGAGGAGGAAATGTAGGCACGAGGAGCATCTTCGCCGACGAACTCTACCCGTCGATCCTGGAGGAGTACGCACGCCTGGCTGGGATCGGGGATTTCGGCACGCCCACCTGCAATGCGAAATCCCGGGCCACCCGAGGTCGCTCCGGGCCCCCCCGGGCAGCTCTTGGAGCCAGCTTGGGGCCCTCTTGGGGCCTCTTGGAGCCAGCTTGGGGCCCTCTTGGGGCCTCTTGCGGCCCTCTTGGGGCCCTTTTGGGGCCCTGCGGGAGCTCTCTGAGGGCCCTAAGAAGCCTCCAGGAGGAGCTCAATGAGACCCTTGTCCAACTCCGTCTGACGGAGTTGGAATTGATACTTGCTAGGACCAGCTGTCTTGGAGCCATCTTGGGGCCCTCTTGGAGCTATCTTAGGGCCTTTGGGGGCCCTCCTGGGGCCCTGCGGGAGCTCTCTGAGGGCCCTAAGGAGCGTCCAGGAGGGGCTCAGTGAGACCCTTGTCCAACTCCGTCTGACGGAGTTGGAATTGATATTTGCTAGGACCATCTTGGAGCCATCTTGGGGCCCTCTTGGAGCCAGCTTGGGGCCCTCTTGGGGCCTCTTGCGGCCCTCTTGGGGCCCGGGAGCTCTCTGAGGGCTAAGAGCCTCGTTATTAACGAAGGGTGTGTGTTATATACGCCCCTCGGGAGTCTTCTTGGGGTCCTTCTGGCCTCCTCTTGGGGCCCCTCGGGAAGCCCCCCGACCTGTCCTGGCCCCCTCATGGGGCTCAAAGAGACCATTCAAAGGGCTTCAAAGGGCCCCCATAGGGCCCCAAGACAGACCCAATAGCGCATGTCGTGTGCATGTCGTCGTCGTTCTGGGCCCCATGGCCACGACATGCGCGCGACATGCGCGATAAGAGCCCTCTGAGGGCGTCTTGGGGCCCTCTTGGAGCCGTCTTGTGGCTCTCTTAAGCCCTCCCCAGGGCCCTCGGAAGGGCTTGAGAAGGCCCCAAAACAGTCCTCGTCGCCAGCGCCGCCGCCACCGTCGCCGCTGCCGTACCTTCGGGCACCGTCCCCCATCGCTTACAGCCGGGAGGGAACACCTTTGCGGCGGACCCGCAAAAATGACGGCCGCGACGCCCTCTCGCGAACCGAAAACGGCCAATTCCTTAATTGAAATGTCAGGGTAGGAGGCATGTCCACCACCGACATCAACAGCAGCAGAAACAACAGCAGGAAAGAAGAGGATATGAGGAGGCCCAGAAAGAGGAGAGGCCCGGCGGGCTCGATCCTATCCGGCCTTGGGCCTTGGGCCCTGGGTCCTCGGCAAGTGCTCTCATCGCCTGGGCCCCAGGGGCACCCCCCTCTCTCACTGATCGCCCCCTCCCCGACCGAGGCCCCCTCGGGCCTTGGGTCGAGGTCGCTGGCAGGCGCCTGCTGGGCCGCCCGGGCAAACCCCCTGCAGCGAGCGAGGCTCGATGACAAACGGTTGATGATGATGGCGAATGTGATGGATGGCGATGCCGATGGACTTGGATGATGACGGTGGTTGGCCTGTCAAGGCGGTCCGAGCTGCCGTGCTGCCCCTGCAACGTTGGCTCGAATTTGGGTTCTTCTCCGTGCGACTGCCCCTCCGCCCCCTCGCTCTCCTCCCCCTCCTCCTCCTCCTCCTCCTCCGCCTCCTCCTCCTCCTCCTCATCCTCCTCCTCCTCCTCCTCCTCCTCCTCCTCCCCCCTCCTCCTCCTCCTCCTCCTCCTGCCCCTGCTCCCCCCCCTCCTCGGCGCCGCGGGGGTGCGCTGAGTCAACCCCGCATCTGCGCGCCCGCCAAGCAGCTAGCCTCTAGCCTCTAGGCCTAGCGGAGTCGAGGTTGGACTCCTCGTCTTCGAACTCTGCGGGCACGCTGGCGGGGATGCGATTGTGCTGCCTCGAAAGACCAGTTGCTACCAAATTCACGCTGGCGAAAAACGTGGCGGCGGCGCAGCTTGCATCGAACGCGTTGCCCGCCAGGGAGTGGAGCAGGGCATCGTCCCATTCATAAACCTCAGGTCCAAAAAATATCGACTGGAGCCGGAGGCGCTCCAGGCCGCAAAGTGTCCGACAACGCAGGGTGCTGTATCGCTTACATTTAGGCGTAACAGTCAGCACATAGCCATCTGTGCAATGTGAACGCGACAACCCCTGGGACAGTTCAACGAACTTGTCCTCTGCTGTTGGGAAAGCTGAAATACCGTGCAAGTGCAGAATATCATGTTCTCGGTGCGTGATCTCGTGCAAAAGTGGGAAGGTCGACATCTCGTCGGGGGACGGGTACCTCGTGCCGCACCAATCTTTGCCGCGCTTCTCAAACAGCTTGGAGTGTCTCACTGACCACGTGGGTGCCTTCGTCGTCGTGGCGCGTCGGGCCCGGACGTCTCGACGCATGCTGCTTTTCAGTACCCGATGAGACCGCAGGCCCAAAACAAACGAATCGTCCAGCAAGTATTCGGCCACAGGGATTGGCCGTGATCCTGAGATGGCATCAATAGTTCGTTTCATCTTCTCCGCCGCTGCCCGAAAAGTCAGCCCGCGTTCCTGCAGTTTGGCGATGGGAAAAGTTGGAAAATACAAGCGCTCCCGGTGCTGCGCCCCGCCGAACAGCTGGGGTGACAATTTCATTGGGAACGTCCAAAATCCATTCATAGCAAGTAAAGAACAAGCTGATGTCAGGTTGTCTGGGCCGACAACGCGCCCTGACTTATTCTTAGGCGGGAACGTTAACGATGGCACCTGTTCTTGAAGCATGAAACTGAGTGATCGCGAACGTTTTGCGAGGAATTCCAGGATGCCAGCGAAGACGCTCCCGCTGCGGAGAGACCCGTCGCTGACGCAAGACCGATTTTCCACTGTAACAGAATTCACTTGCATTGGCGACACATCCGTGCACGGCCACCCAGCGGCAATAATATCCACTTCCTTTGGGATGATTTGATTCGCACCAGACTTCACATCATGCGATGCATCGCGGCCGAGCGTGGTTGCATCAGAAAATAGCAGCGGCATGCCGGGGAACATCGAAAGCAGAAACCGCTGCTTCTCTCTGTCGTTTTCACATGAAAAAGCATGATTCACCCGAGCGGCACTCCCGCCAAATTTGGACGCCATGACAAACGCAAAACTGGCCCAGAGAAGCATCGGCACATCAGTCCCTGAGCAGGCAGTTGCAACGCATACAGAGCTCCTCTGCACGACTGTGAACCAAAGAAACATATCTCGCTGCTCCTCCAGCGAAATACGAGACAAGAACCGATCAAACAGTGCGGTGTAAAAGCCTCGTCCGAGCGCGAGCGGTGCATCGCTCATGCTGCTTTCGCTGGGTCGAGGCGTGTATACAGGGACCTGCGGGAGTTCCCCGCGCCGCCACGCGTCGAGCAAAATGCTCATGGACCGCGACAATCGGGAGACGGATGCGGACGCGTTCGAGTCCAAACAAATGCGGCACTTGCGAGCCAAATGGCCACGGTGCACGCGCGCACTGGCCCGAACCCAAGAAGGCCCCAAGAGCGACGTCGAATCGGCGTCTGCAGCCCCAAGGATACCAGGAGAGGGAGCCGAGTGGGGGGATGGGCTGTTCGGGGCAGCACCCGAGACCCCAACGGCTCCGATGGTGTCCGAGTTGGCGCGCGGCGTTTCAGGGAGGCCGCCAGACGGGGCACTCCGAAGACACTGCGAGCTCCAATGCGGTCCCGAAGCGGGCCCTGGCAAGACCCCAGCGGGCTTGGACGCGGCGCTGGAGGGGCGGGGCTGGCGCTACCTGGCGCTACCTGGCGCTACGCGCGTAGCGCCAGGCTGGCGCTACCTGGCGCTACCTGGCGCTACGCGCGTAGCGCCAGCCTGGCCCCGCGGGGCCATGGCTCGTCGTCGGGGGGGACCCCGCAGGCATGGTTTTTCACAGGTCGGAACAGGTTCGGGGCGTCAAATTTGGCCCCAAAGCGTACGCGTCGGGGCTCCAGCGCGGCGAGGCTGGCGCTACCTGGCGCTACGCGCGTAGCGCCAGGTAGCGCCAGGCTGGCGCTACGCGCGTAGCGCCAGGTAGCGCCAATCGTGCTCCGGACTATCCAACAAGGGCCGGAACACAGATCCGAAAACTTGGGGACGCCCAGGCTATCCCTGGAGATCTGAAAAGGGCGAGGGGCGAATGCGCGTTCAATGCCAGGAACCTTCTTGGCCCCTCCTGCACGCCGCTGCGCAGAGTGCATTGCAACGCCGCACTGGTAGTGCGAACGCGTGGAACGGTAGACGAAGTCGCCTGCCTTGAGCTTCACGGAACAGACCTTGCAGGCCTTGCCGATCTGTTTCTTGACAAAATCGCGACGGACAGAAGAAAGCCAAGTGTGGCTCTCCCAGGCCCTCCTGGGAGCCTCCAAAAGAGCGTCCAACAAAGCCCGAGGAGGCCGACACCTTCGCTCTTGTTGAGGCTTTTGGTAAGGTTATCGCTCTTGTTGGGGCTCCCTTGGGGCCATCTTGGAGCCCTGCGGGAGCTCTCTGAGGGCCCTAAGAAGCCTCCAGGAGGAGCTCAATGAGACCCTTGTCCAACTCCGTCTGACGGAGTTGGAATTGATACTTGCTGGGACTTTCTTGGAGCCATCTTGGGGCCCTCTTGGAGCTATCTTGGGGCCCTTTGGGGGGGCCCTGCGGGAGCTCTCTGAGGGCCCTAAGGAGCGTCCAGGAGGGGGTGAGACCCTTGTCCAACTCCGTCTGACGGAGTTGGGGGCTAGGACATCTTATCTTGGGGCCCTCTTGGAGCCAGCTTGGGGCCCTCTTGGGGCCTCTTGCGGGGGCTTTTGGGCCTGCGGGAGCTCTCTGAGGGCCCTAAGAAGCCTCCAGGAGGAGCTCAATGAGACCCTTGTCCAACTCCGTCTGACGGAGTTGGAATTGATACTTGCTAGGACCATTTTGGAGCCATCTTGGGGCCCTCTTGGAGCTATCTTAGGGCCTTTTGGGGGCCCTCCTGGGGCCCTGCGGGAGCTCTCCGAGGGCCCTAAGGAGCGTCCAGGAGGGGCTCACTGAGACCCTTGTCGAACTCCGTCTGACGGAGTTGGAATTGATACTTGCTAGGACCATCTTGGAGCCATCTTGGGGCCCTCTTGGAGCCAGCTTGGGGCCCTCTTGGGGCCTCTTGCGGCCCTCTTGGGGCCCTTTTGGGGCCCTGCGGGAGCTCTCTGAGGGCCCTAAGAAGCCTCGTTATTAACGAAGGGTGTGTGTGTGTGTTATATACGCCCCTCGGGAGTCTTCTTGGGGTCCTTCTGGCCTCATCTTGGGGCCCCTCGGGAAGCCTCCCGACCTGTCCTGGCCCCCTCATGGGGCTCAAAGAGACCCTTCAAAGGGCTTCAAAGGGCCCCCATAGGGCCCCAAGATAGACCCAATAGCGCATGTCGCGTGCATGTCGTCGTCGTTCTGGGCCCCATGGCCACGACATGCGCGCGACATGCGCGATAAGAGCCCTCTGAGGGCGTCTTGGGGCCCTCTTGGAGCCGTCTTGTGGCTCTCTTAAGCCCTCCCCAGGGCCCTCGGAAGGGCTTGAGAAGGCCCCAAAACAGTCCTCGTCGCCAGCGCCGCCGCCACCGTCGCGGCTGCCGTACCTTCGGGCACCGTCCCCCATCGCTTACAGCCGGGCGGGAACACTTTGAGAAAAACTGCAGAAGCGCGGAAATTCTCAAAAGTGTCCCCTCCCGGTTTTCAGCCGAAGGCCCATGACCCGAGCCTTGGGGACCCGCTGTGAGCTTACAAACACAGCCCCCCCCCGGCGTACAAACACAGCCCCCCGTCCTCCAGCCGTGGCCCCGCTCGGGATTGGCTTCGTTCAGGGCGTTGGCTTCTGGGCGCGCTCCAATTCAGGGTGAAGTCCTCCAGCCCCCGTGCGGCGCACAAACCCACCCGCTCTGAGCTTACAAACACAGCCGCCCCTGGCGTACAAACACAGCCCCCCGAGCGTACAAACACAGCCCCCCGAGCGTACAAACCCACCCGGTCTGAGCGTTACGGCCGTCGGCCCCCGAGCGTGCAACCACGGACCCCGGCCCCTCCGAGCGCGCGAACACAGCCCTTCCCAGCGTACAAATCCACCCGCTCTGACCGTAGAAACATGGCCCCGGAGCGCATGGTTTCCTTCCTTGCGACCTGGCACTCCCCCGTTTTTTCCCAAGCCTGCCCTGCCTGGACAGACGCGGAAGGGTGGGGGGGCTTCAGGGGGCGGCAGCGCCGCGACGCCCGACGCCGACGCCCGCGCGACGGCGACGAGGAGGAGGAGTAGGCTGAGGAGTAGGAGGGAGGAGGAGGAGGAGGAGGAGGAGGAGGAGGAGGAGGAGGAGGAGGAGGAGGAGCGTGAAGACGTGATGGGGGTCACGGAAACGAAGAGGCGGCTCCCACCGCCAGCGAAGTTCGACCAAGCGCCGCCGTCACCGGCAGGTCGCGAGCCCCAGCTGCCCAGCGGCGCTGATCGGCGATCGGCGGGGCTGGGGGGGGGGCACGGTGGGAAGTTGCCCGAACGCAGAAGTGCGATGCGCGTGCGAAGACAACCAGTGCATTGGTAACATGCTGCGTGCGCCACACGTCGCGTGATATGTTATGTTGCGATGGCCGTTAGCGAACTGCCTCACGGAATGTCAATGTGTAGCGTCATTACATCTCTGTATGTATATGTATATGCATCCATACATCCATCCATCCAACCATACATACACACATGAAGGGGCCCGGTGCATTTGACGCGGTTGTGGCAACAAACAGCCAGCTGTGGTAGAGGAGTGCAATGTTGGGGGATGCGAGCCCATCGAAGAAAAAGCGGGTGCGATTTGAAACGGCAAACAACACCCGCGACGGCTCGGCCAGGCACATACATACATACAAACATACACACATACGTGCGGCATGCTTGCATTACACAGTGTATGCAGTGTGCATACCACTTATATGCATAGCGGGTGGGGAGGAGGAGACCGGAGGATAAGGAGGAGATCGACGAGGAGGAGGATGAACGAGAGCAGCAGCATGCAGCATGCAGCATGAACGAGATGAACGAGAGGAGGAAGAGGAGGAGGAGGAGGAGGAGGAGGAGGAGGAGGGGGAGGAGGAGGAGGAGGAAGAGATGCGGGAGGAGCAGGAGGAGGAAGAGGGGGAGAATCACGGATGTCTTCCAGGGGCGTCCTGTTCCTGGATTGCCCACGTCAGACAATCTGCTGACACAGTCTGAGTCTGACGACAGTGAGTCAGCAGACAGTCAGCATGCATGCACACGGTCACCCCACGCCCGTGCGACGAATTCGCATCCGAATACAGTTTCGGAATCATGGAGCTGCTGCAGACCCAGCAGCAGCCCCTGGTGCTGGCGGCGCAGGCGCGATCGCTGGCCACTTGGGCTTCATGCCGTAGCTCACCTTCAGATGGTAGGCACTCACCGCATGCTGCGCGGGCGACACGTCCTCCACCAACCAGGTCGCGAGATCGGCCCGAGCCGCTGCAGTGTCTTTGATGCCGTTCAGCCAACAGATGCAGCTCTTGTGCCCGTGCTTGCCGCACTTGGCGCGAAGCTTGGTCGCATCCCCAAGGCTGTCTTGCAATTGGCCGCAGTAGGCGCCGCTGCTACGACCAAACACTCGATCTCCATACCTTATCTCGTAGCCTGCTGGATCGACTGGCGGAGGCGCAGGCGGAGGCGGCATCGGGGGCGTCGGGGGCGGCGGCTCACCAGCATCGCCACCTTCGCTGTCATCATCGCCCTCAGCGTCACACTCAGCGTCGCCCTCGGCGTCGCCGTCGGCGTCGTAGTAGGAGCCCCGGGCCACAAGGTCTGCCTCTGCGTCCGCGCGGTCCGCCTCGTCCAAGGCCACCGCGCCCATCTCGAGAAAAAACGAATCCGGTAGACCGAGAACCGCACTGGCCCCTACGAGCTCCCGGACTTCGTCCGTGTTGACAGCTGACTCTGGAAGTCCAAGTGATTTCGCGAGCTCGGTAATCAACGACGCATCATCAGCAGCTGCGTCGGCGCCGACAGGAAGCACGACGTCCTCATCAATGATAGGTGCCTCCGGGGTCAGTAACGCTGAGATTGGGGGCCGGGGCGGGGTTGCCTTGGACTCCGGGACCAGGGATCCAGGAAGTGGCCGACGTCCAGGGTCCATGATGGAAGCGAAGGGTTTCACTTGCAAGACAGCTTCAGAAAGTTCAACATCAGATCCGCTCTGCGCGCCAGTCGCGCCGCTTTGAATATCACGTCGAGCTCTAAATGCTGGGGCCCAAGGCCAGGGGCGCAAGGAGGCTAAGGGGGGGGGGAGGGGCCGGGGGGCAACATAATAACACATGAGATGTGCCCCAGCCTTCTTCGACGCTGGTTTGGTCGTCTTCCTGCGAGGCGAAGCATCGAACATGCTCGTGAAATCGGTCGACGCGTCGGCAATGGACGGGGGCCGCGACTCGCCGCCACTGCCGCCCCTGCCCCTGCCGCTGCCTGATCCTCTGCCGCCCCTGCCGCGCCCGCAGCCGCCTCTGCCAGGCCCTGCAGGAGCTTTGGCGTCAGCGGGCAACTGAGAAGCACGTCGTTCCTCCCAGGCTGGGTCGCGGCCGAGGACCACGACAGAGTCCAAGTCGGAATCGCGCCACGACAGCCGATTGAATGTGATGAAGCTGACCTCCGAATCGTCGAAGTCAGCGTCCGCTCCTGTGGCTAAGAAGTTAGCGAGGTCATCCTCTGTCATGTGACGGAAAGTGCCTGGCCCCTGTCGAGGCAGCGGGTCCCTGAAAGTCACTTTTAAATCATGAAGGATCTCGCGCTCGAAATTGAGTTCAAGGCCCACGAATCCCTCTGGGTACGGCGGATCTGTCGCAGGAACCAACATGATAAACGTCTGTTCGGCTGCAATGTGAGCGTGTCTGCAGGTCATAAGTGGGAACCAGGCAAAGATATCACGACGCCGCCCATCCATAAATTGAATACCGAACGTCAACAGCACGTCCGCGTTCGTGAGGTTTGGGCATTTCCCAAAAATAGATGCGATCCGCTGCGTCGGTTAGACGCGGACAGTGCAGGAGGAGCGCCCCCCTTGCTTTCTCTCTATTGGGCGGACAGTGGGCCCTGCAAAGAAGGAGGGGTGGAAGCGAAGTGGGAAGTGGCGGCGGATAGCCAGTGGCAGCAGGAGAAAAATTGAAAGAGAGAGAGAGAGGGAGAGAGGAGTAGAGAGAGAGAGAGAGAGAGAGAGAGTGAGCGAGAAATGTGGGATAGAGTCGAGAGAGAGAGAGAGCGAGAGAGAGAGAGAGAGAGAGAGAGAGAAAGAGAAAACGCGAACAGAGTGGAGAGAGGCTCTCTGAGAGAGGAGAGAGCGTGATAGATAGAGTTGTAGATCGCGCTGGTGCGAAGATGGCTTGGCCGGGAATTTCATCAGAACATCTTTTGTTTGCCATTTGAAGGCCTGGCGACCCAATGGAATAGTTGCAAGTTGGAGCGCGTTGGCGCGATGGCTACTGTCGGGGCCCAATGGGGCCCATGGACCCCATGGACCAGACAACGGGCCCCCGCCAAGGGATGGACCGAAGATTTGGTTTGAACAGGCGGCGTCGGCGAAGCCGATCGATGTCCGCTAAGACCGTCTTAGACTGAGTGTACAAGGCCCATTGTGCCTCAGACGCGGAATGCCTGCACATTGCGCCGCAGTGCCGAGGGTCTGTGACTGTGCTAGGGAACGGTGCAGCGTTCTGCCTCGTGTCAAATGGCCTTACAGACGCCAGGAACGAAGTGGAAATCCTCTTGAACGATTTCTTTGCAACACCATACCGATAATGCTTGACTGCGTCAGCCGTCAGTGGGTGCCCTTGGGAAGATTGAGGCTCACGAAGATGATCATGCGTGGCAAGTATGTCAGGCGCAGGGCTGGCAAGTGACTCACTCGAATGGCCGATGAACTGGCAGAGCGACGTAGCCGGGCTCGTGTCTGGGAGAGTGCAATTGCAGGAGCCACAGCCCAGACAGAGGGGGGACGCAGGCACTGCCAGTGCCAGCTCAGCCGGGGCAGCCTCAGCGGGCGGCCGCGGCAGCGGCGGCGCCAACGCCGCCGAGGCAGCTGGGGTGGCCGGGAGGGTAGCTGCAGCAGCTGCAGACTCGCGTTGTTGTTGGTTCCTCATGGCCAGGGCCTCAGTCTTGGAGTTCCGGGACCGGGCCTCCAGCCGCTCCATGGACACCGGGCTGAGCGCTTCGAACTTGCGCCTGGTATCCTTGGAGGGGCAGCGGCTCTGTCCCGCCCCTGGCCCAGGCTTCTCTCGCGCTGCTCGCTTCTCCTCCGCTTCGCTCTTTCCGCTTCCCCCGCCCTGGCCCCATCTGCTCGTAGCTCATCACTCATCACCCCCATGGACCGAACTTCTGGGGACTTCTGGAGTCCTGGACCTGGGCCGGAGGGCTGGGGCGACTTCAGGGGCTGACTGGGGCCCTAGGCCCAAGGCCGTCACGTTGTGCCTGGCCATCGTCATTACTCATTACTCACTACACATTACTACTGACGCACACACAAACACACAGTCACACACACACACACACACTCTATTTGTCGTCGTCGCCGTCGTGCGCGATCCTCAAGGAACTGCCCGCTCTTCCGGACGGGGTCAAACTTGCGGCCAGCGGTCTTGGCCGCTGCGATCTCACCCAAACGAAAAAGCTCGAAGACACCCTTCCCCTTTGCCCGCGTCTGACGTCGTCGACGTGAGTCGAGGGGCCCAAGTTGGCCAGCCTCGGGGCCCAGGGCGGCTGTGTCGAGATGGGCCCGGCGGGCTGCTCGCACTGCGCAATCATCTTTTTGCCAGGCCTCAAATGTCGAGCGAGCCTCTGAATTCACGAAACCAGCCGAGAAGTTTGACCAGGCCGACTGGCCATACACGTTCGATCGTTGCCCGTTGCGCTTGTGGCGCCACTCTATGTCTGCAATCTGGAACTTGATGAGTTTGCTCAGCTCGCCGAAAGTAAACAGCATGGGCTCGCTGGTGAGAGCCTCTGGCGCAACAGTTTCCCTCAGCTTGCGAGCGAACCCCGGCGGCATGCAGCATGTACGTTTGGACCGGTACTGTTCGAGAATTGCCTCCCTGAGGTGCGGCGTTCGGGCATCTGCCAGCGCAATGAATAACCAAGGGAACTCGCGCAGCATCACAGTGAAACGGCGGAAGATCAGCGAGCTGGCCAGCAGAGTCATCCGACGAAGAAGCCGAACTTGATCAGGATATCTCTCGATCCAGTCATCTATGGACTCTGCGCCCGCTGGCCGCCACAACATCAGAAGCCGTTGATTTGCAGGGGTGTGGTCCCGGTGAATCAGTCCCGAATAATACTGCAGCACCGCTGTGACGATCGAGTACTCTGGGTTCATGATGTCCAGCGCTGGGCGCTTACACGGAGTGTCCTCGGTGTCGCGGGCACGGCGTTGCAGCCAAGCCGAGAGGGCGGACGTGGGTTCGAGTATCAGCCCCAGAGTGGTCACGCGGGTGCGAGTGGCCGCATCAGCGAGGAACCCGCATGCTTTCGCGTAGCGAGCGCCAGTGACAGCATTGAACATAAGTTCGGCCATCAGTTGGCCCTCGACGTCACCGTTCTCAACGGCCGTCTCGGTGTCAAGGTTCAGTCTCATGAACGCCGCTGGCCAAAGCCCATGAAGCGCGTACCCAAATACCAGCGAATCAGGAGCAGGGACAAGTTTCCCCCACTTGCTGACCGCAGGTGCTGTTATAGTCTTGGAGAACAATGTCTTCCGGAGCACGGCGAACATCCTCTGAACGAGAGATTCCCGCGATCCACAGCAACCTGGACCAGAGCAGATGTGGAGGATCTGCGTGTTCCACCTGGGGCGTCTGTCTCCTTCTCCCGCCTCCTCCAGCTCCTCCTCCTCCTCTGCCGCTACCTCCTCCAACTCATCCTTCTCCTTCCCCTCCCCCCCCCTGGCAGGGCGCGTCTTCGACAAAAAAGTTCCCCCCTTCCTCCACCCCTTTCTCCTTCGCGCCCATCGTCGGGCTCCTCCTCGCTCCTGCCCCCGTTGCCGCCCCCTCCCCCGCTGCGCCCCCGCCGTTCAGTTGCTGTCCCGTCGGGCCTCTCCCTCCCCATTCCACTGCCTTTACTGCCCTCCCCTGGCCCGCCATTGACCGTTGCATAAGCGGAGCAGCTCCAGCAGATGCCCCACGAACTGCCGCAGACCAGCGCGCCTCGGGGCGGCGGGGCCGCGAGGGGAAGGGGGGGCAGGAGACGCAGGGGCTGGGGGGGCAGGGGCAGGGGCACAGGAGCAAGCAAGATGGAAGAAGCCAGGATGGGAAAGGCGAAGACGCGAAAAGTGGCGAAAAGTGAGCAGCAGGAGAGACAGGGCTCGGCGCCACGGTGACTCGGTCAGAGAGGGTGAGAGGTCGGGGGATGGATGGGGCGGCGCCTGATTGATGCAATCTGATCGGGATAGCGCTGCAGCGTCTCGAAATCCACGGAGTCGGGCGTGACGTCGTCGGTGTTGGACGCATTGTGCTGCTCGCGCTTGCTAGGGCGGCTGTGGTAATTGTAATGGGAAGCGACATAGTTGAGAACCTGGGGGGCCGATGTGCCCCTTTGGTTTGCACCCGCCGGCGCAGCTGCACCGCCGCGCAGCTGCGACGACGAATTGGAAAATACGGTTGTGGTTAAATTTTCATCGCCAAAGAACCTCGCACGCGTACTCGCTAGCCCCATCCTGTAGGACACCTGCGTCGTGCACGGCGACGATCGACAGCTTATCAGAGCCTACAATCACCTTCGACTCGCGAACCATGCGAACGAAATAGTTGGTTTTCTCAAACATCAGGCCCAGGCTGTATATGCGAGACAGCACGTTCCCCCCCATTACCGCCAGCAGCAACTTCTCATTTAGGCTCAGCGCGTGCAGCCGACAAATAAACCTTGGGCCGACGCAGGGCCCCCGACGCCCATCCCCCCCCGACCTGAAGGGGGATCGGAAGGGGATAGAGGGCTGACGGACAGTTGACTGTTGGACGAGGGTGGCCCGCGGGCGGAGGAGGAGCAGCGTTGAGAAGAGGAGGCGGCCTTCAAATCGCGGGGGTGCGAACTGACCTCCAAACCACTCCGCGCCCCCCCAGCGGCCCAGAGGCACGGTTCCAGAGGCGGGGGGACAGTTCGGGGCTGGGAGCGGGAGACGGAGGAGGGCGAGAAGGAGGGGGAGGAGGAGGAGGAGGAAGAGGAGGAGAAGGGAGAGGAGGAGGAGGAGGTGGAGGAGGAGGAAGTGCGCCAAGTTCTTTGCGAAGACAAACCCCGACGTATAAAACACAGGAGCTAGAACTTTATCTCAGACAGAGGGCTTCACATCGGCCCCAGCCCAGGGTCTTCATGAGGCCATCGGGCCATCGGAGAGGGAAGAAGAAAAGGATGGGCCTGGCGTCCAGCAGCGACATCCTCCCGCTGTGGATGGCCAGCAGGTGCGCCCACAGCTCGTCGCCCGATGACGCGCCGTCCGTCTCCATCAGCTGGATGTTGGCCACCAGGGCGGTGGAGCGGATCAACTCCAGGGCGGCGTGGATGGGCGCGTAGACGCGGTGGCCATACAACCCAGCGAATATTTGGGGGGCGGTGGCAGCTGCGAGAACGAGGTTGGGGAGCACAATGTCGTACTTGATGGTGCGGGTGCCCCCTTCTCCGCCCCCGGCCCCGAGCCAGCCCACCAGCAATTGAATGCGGCACACGAAGATGTGCCACGTATTGCAAGTCCCCTCCTCCACCGACGGGCCCCCAGAGAGACCGCGCACCGGCACCGCGAGTCTCTCGCCTGTTTCGTCGAACGCCGTTCTTGTCAGAACGACCGTCGGCCTCCCGGGGAAACTGAAAGCTGGGCGGAACTGCACCCCCCCAAGCGGGGGCTGGGGCAGGGGCCAGGGACCAGGGCCCCAGGGGTCGCGATCGCGCCTGACGGGGGCGCCAAGGCTCTCTACGAGGGGGGGGGGCTCATTGGGGTCGAAGCGCGACGCTGGACAGGCTCAGGGGGCTGGGGCGGGTCCGAACGGTGGGCGATCCATTGTTCGTCGTGCGAACTTCGCCCTCCCCCTCCATCTCGGCCCAAAACTAACAGATCTGGGCTAGGGGATCGACGATCGAATCTTTCCTCGCAGGGGGGAGGGCCCTACGCCCTCACATCCTGAGGGCCCCGGATTTCGGACTTCAACTGGCGGGGCCGAGATGGGGCGGGCGGACGGGAAGGTCGTTCCGTCACCGCCCGATTCTCCTTTGTTGTTCCTCCACCTTGTCCTCCTCCTCCTCCCCCTCCCCCTCCTTTCCACCCCGCAGCCTGCGGCGCTGGCACGCAGCAACCAGCAAACCGAGGCAGCGGCTCTGGTAATGCAGAAAACTGGCAGCGACGCATTGCCGAAGGAGCTGGACCCACTGTGGAGAGATGTTGTGCGCCACCGCCGCTGTCTCCACCCTGGCCTCCGGGCCGCGTGCGTAGGCAATGTCGGTGATCATGCCGCTGTCGAAAAAAGCTGAAATCTTGCCACCGTGGCCAGCAGCCCGCCGACGCGCGGGCTCAACAAGCTTGGCGATGCCAGAACGGGCCAGCAGTCTGCTGCGCAGCAGGCACGTCTTCAGCCCCCACTTCTTCACGCGGGGCCTGATGATGCTGTCGAACTCAACAACCTCGCAACCAAATGACTCCCAGACGGTCGAGGCCCGCCGCCCCCCCCTCAGGCTCCCGCGGCCATGTCCACCGTTTCAAACTTCAACGGTAGACATGCCCCGAAAAGCCCTTCGAGGTGAAAGGCCCCGATCGTGCGGGGCTCATTTGGCATACGATACCTGCTCCAGCCGCACTTGCTGAAAGCGCTGCGCACGCTTTGCGGCCTTCACCTCCCGCATGCGGCAAGCTCTCGGGCACCCCGCTGGGACTCGGACGCGGGCTCGCCGTCGCCCCCTGGCACGCCGCACGTCAACTCGCGCGGCAGGGGCGGGCGCGGCGACCAGGGGCTGGGGCTGGAGTTGAGCAGCGCCAGCAGCTGGGGCAGGGGCGGCAGGAATCTCTGGGCGGACGCCTGGCGGGGCATCGATGCTTGCAGGGTCCACGTCGACATCGGCGTCATAGCTGGGCACTAAACTGGAGTCGCTCAGGCAATCGACCATGTCACCGACCATCTCGCCGTCGGCTTGCGGGGCATCGATGGATGGGGCAACGTCGACATCGGAGCTGGCGGCTACGTCACTCAAGCAGTCCAGCATGTCGACGCTGTCGTCAGATAGACAAGAATCAAAATGCATCTGAAGAAGATGCGCGGCACCCTGGCGCCTCAATCCTCAAATGAGCTGGGCCAAAATGGCTTCACGATCACACCGCGATTGCTGTGTTCGTCGCTGTTCGTCGCTCGCCTCCCCGACGTGATCCTCCTCCTCCTCCTCCTCCTCCTCCTCCTCCTCCGTCTCCATGTTTTTCTCTCCCACCTCGTCCTCCACCTTCTCCTCCGCCTCCGCTGCCTCCGCTCCGCTGAATATCATTTGCCCCCCCCCCCCCCCCTCCCCACCGAGTCACGCTGCGCCAGAGAACGACAGGAGGAGCACCGAGATTTCTGCGATGACACCCCCCTCTCTCTAAACCCACCGTCTCCCCAAGGCGCCCATCGCACCGCAGTTGCCATCGCCCTCCAGGGAGGCAGACGCACAGAAAGGCAGGCGGGCCGCGGCAGACAGACAGACAGACAGACAGACAGACAGACAGACAGACAGAGACAGAGCTCCTTGGATGCAGCGCCGGCAGGGGGGTAGTCGTCGAGCGTTTCGTACGAGCTTGTCTCTTCTCAGAGCCCGCGATGGATTTCCCGATCCAGTCCAAATACGCCTTGAATCAATGTCAATACCAATGGGCCCCAAAGGGGCCCCAATGGGCCCCAAGGGGGCCCGCGCGGGCCCCGAAACGCTCCTCGCATGTGTCCGAACGGAGCCCGAATGGGCCCCAAAGAAGCCCGCCGCCGATCCCAAATGGCCCAGAAGTGGGCCCGCCGCCGGCCCCAACTGGGTCCGAAAGGGGCCCGCCGCCGATCCCAACTGGGCCCGAAAGGGGTCCGCCGCCGATCCCAAATGGGTCCGAAATGGGCTCGCCGCCGATCCCAGACTGGTCCCAGAAAGGCCCTTGCCGGGTCAGCGCGGCCTTCCCAGATGTGCCCAGAACCAGTTTATCGGGGACCAGCAACTTCGTCTGAACCGCCGTCTAAGAGGGTAGGGCCAAACCTGTTGAGGTTAGGCCCTAAGCTATAACCACATGCGCGAGCCCTTGCTCGCGTCCAAATTCCTTGGCAGAAAACCGTGAGCGCCAGATATTTTTCTCGCTGAGAGAGTCCGTTCCCCCTGGGGCCCAACAGCTTTTTCAAGGGTTCAACACAGACACGGGTCCCTTGGAACCCCTCAGTGCTCTCGGCTAACGCTCTCTCGTGGGATCTCTGAATAGCCAAGTCCAACAAAAACGAAAGCATGGAGGGGGAGGTGTAGGCCAAAGAAATCTCACGATTATAGTCATCTCGAAACGTCAAAGCCGAGTTGGAAGTCCATCCAATCCTGCGCAGGCTAAGGTGCATCCTCTGAAGAGGCCCACGTGAGTTATTCCACGTGGTGCTATCATCGAAAGGGACATCTCGCCAGAAACCGCACAGGTCTTGTCACAGTGTGAAAGGAAGACTCAGGACTAGTGATGGCCGTCCAAACAACAGCAGCCCACTGGAGCACGGGGGCAACAGCAGGTCTCCACATCGGGTCTCCAAGGATGGCCAGCTTCGCCCTCAGAGAGCACCCCTTGTGCCGAAGGGGGTTGTAACTAAGAAGCACACGTTGACCTTCCCTAAGCTCTCCGTTGATAACCCCCACAATCGCCGATCCAAGCGTGGCCGCTGGCAAAACTCCAGCAGTGTAGATTTGTCCCATCCTACCTCGCTGGCGGGGGAGGGCTCTCGTGTAACGCTGGAGCACACGGTGGCGTCTACGCATATCTTGGAAGCGTTGCTTGCGCTTCCACGTGGCTCGCCTCGCACCTCTACGCCCACCCGGGGCAAGATCCGATCCTAACGAAACGATTCCCGTGCTAACTTGGCCCGCCATCCTTCCCAACAGTCGAGCAAGTTTGTTGGCCAAACCTTGATTGCTCGCGAACGTGCAGATCTTGTCATGGTGGACGTCCACCTTGAGCTCTTCACGAAAAATGATCAGCAGGGCCGCAGCAGCCTTTAAAATCCGTGATAGCACCTGCTGCTCAGCGCCGTCACTCGTCACGCTGTTGTCGTCCACGCATGACGAGAGCCAGACTTCAGGATGCTCAACGATAAAGCGGTCGAAGGCACCTATACTGTACACACGCACGAATATGTCATTAAAAATGTCACCAGCTGGTAATCCTGACGAGCCAAAAAGAGGAACGAGGCCATACTGGGCCCCGATGCGCATCAGCCGTGGGCCCCGCCAGTAGTTATACGTCGTTTTCACAATCGTGCTATTTATGCCATACTCCAGGGCCGTTTGTCGGAGGAGGGAGAGATCGAAGGATTCGTAGTATTCGGTGGCATCCCAAATAAACCCACCCGTTACCTTATCATTCTGTTGAGCAACCTCGGCCTTGACCGCCTGATGCCAGACAGCATCTTCAGCACTGCGACCTGGGCCGAAAGCCCAGTATTTCCTAGGGTAGCTCAAATTAAAGTCGGTCACGAACGGTCGTCGCAACCTTTCCCAGACTCGAACGGGCCCCGCACACAACAAAATGGGTCGAAGCCCTCCCTTGGGTTTTTCAAGGAGGGGAAACAAAAGCCAGAACAACTGTTTGGGGAACAATCCCAAACTTCCCGTAGCTTGCACTATCGCCGCAAACGTTTCAAGAGCTTCATCCGACACCTGACTGAACTGACGAGGGTGTATACCGTCGAGGCTCTGGGAGGTGAGGTGAGAGAAACTCGACGAGGCTTTTCGAAGCTCAATCGCCGAGGGTCGGGGCAGATGCTCTCTGTCGGGCACGCAAACCTCAGGAGGTTCGTGAGACGCGTGCCAGAAACCAGCAAGCTCATCACCTTGCTGTCTCAGGAGAGCCTGCGGATCGTTGGAGAAGAAACCTGGGTGGGTCTGAACGACCGTCGGGGACCACTTCGCTTTTAATTTGGTCAAACGATGCATAGCCCCCGCCCCCCCGTGTAACGCCTTCTCCTGCCACTCATCCCAGCTATCCCTCTTTTGTTTGTCGATGGCCTGCTTGGCCGCCGCGAGATCGTCATCCCACGAAGAGAGAAACTCCTGGCACTCGTCGCTCCAGTCCGACAGCTCACCTGTCGTAGGAAACCTGCGTGCCAAGGCTCGTGCCTGCGCCAGAGCAGCGTCTAAACGGATACTGCGCCCTTCACCTGGGCAGTTTATTAATAGCATGATTACTGTTGTCATTAGTATGTATATAAATCCCCCTCCTCATTACCATCATCATCCTCTCATCATCACCATCGTCATCATCATCATCATCAGCAGCAGCAGCAGCATCATCAGCAGCATCAGCATCAGCATCAGCTTCAGCATCAGCATCAGCATCAGCAGCAGCAGCAGCAGCAGCAGCATCATCATCATCATCATCATCATCATCATCATCATCATCATCATCATCATCATCATCATCATCATCATCATCATCATCATCAGCATCATCATCATCATCATCATCATCATCACCGTCATCGCCATCATCAGCATAATCCGCCGACTCCTTGCGGGTCTCCAAGCGTGTGAGATTCTTCCCCCCATAATCCCCCCCCCCAAAAGACCCCAAACCGAGAATTTGACTCCCCCCCCCCCAGGCCTGGCCCGAACGCGTCATGGGGGGATAGACGGCCGGAAAATGTGCGAAACAGGGCCTCAAAGGCCCCAAGGCGGTCCAAGAGGGCCTCGAGTCGCAGGAAGGTCGCTCAAAGACGCCCAAGGTTGCCTCCAGACGGCGAACACCGCCCCCAAGACGCCCCAAGAGGCCTCCAAGAGGCTTCCCCAGAGGGCCCCGAAAGGCCGAATTCGATTTGCTGACGGTTTTTTTAAGTGTTTGGCTTCCCTGTCTTGTCGATTTTCCGACGCTTCAAGACGGCCTAAGAGGTTTCCAATACTGCTCCAAGACGGCCGAAGAGGTCCCCAAGGGCGCCCACTGACGGCTCAACAGGGCCCCGAAACGGCCCAATAGCCGCCCAAGAGGGCCTCCAAAGGGCAAAGGCCGCCCCAAGAGGGGTTCAAGAGGGGGACCACCAGCCGAGGCTGCGAGCCTTCCGCCTCGAGAAGGCCCCAGGAGAACACAAAAGGCCCCCAAGAGGCCCCAAGTTGCGCCCAAGATGTTCCCCAAGAGGCCTCAAGAGGCCCCCAAGAGGCCTCGAAACTGCTTCCCACGGACTTCCGAAAAGCCACCCACGAGAATCCAACCAACGCTTCGTCGTCGTCGTCCTCATCGTCGACGTCTTCATCGTCGCCGTCGTCGTCGCTGTCTACGCGGTGCAATCTACGGGGTGCAATCAATCACTTGCTCAACTTGAAGCTGTCCTCTCCACTGCTCGTGCAAACATCCCCCCCTCCCACCCGCAACTTGGTCGCAAGACCTCTTAAGACCGTGAAGGTGGGTACCAAATGGCACTCGGCAATGACACCGACGCCGACAACGACAGCGACAACGACGACGACGACGACGCCGACAATGACTACGACGGCACCGACGACGTCTCCAATGACCTCGACGACGACGACGACGACGACAACACCGACGACGACGACGCCGACGCTAACGACGACGACGACGATGACAACGTCGACGACGACGACGACGCCACCGACAGCGACGACGACGACGACGCCGACGAAGACGACGACGGCGACGACGAAGACGACGAAGACGACGAAGACGGCGAAGACGACGAAGACGACGACGACGACGGCGACGAAGACGACGAAGACGACGAGGGAGGAGGGAGGACGACGACGGCGACGACGACAACGACGAGGGAGGACGGAAGACGACGACGACGACGCCGACAAAATAGGAGGGACGACGACGAAACGCCGACGAAGACGACGAGGGAGGAAGGACGACCACGGCGACAACGACGACGGAAACGACGACGACACCGAGACGACGACGACGAGGAAAGACAGAGGTCGACGATGGCGACGACGGCGACGACGACGACGACGACGAGGGAGGAGGGAGCGCGCGCGCACGCTTGTCTTGAAAATCCGTGTTGCGAAAACAAATGTTTCTGTATGTTTTTTGGACACACGATTTTGAAACAGAAGCCCGTTTGATAGCACTGTGTGACAAAATTCAACAGCCAATGGCTTTCTTAAGATTTCGCAAGAGCGCGCGCGCAAGCTTCTTTAGATAATCAGGGTTGCGACACCATGTGGACTTGTATGTTTTTTGGAAATTCGATTTTGAAACCCTTCCGAAGCCGAAGGTTGTTGAAGGATTTCGGCATGCGCGCGGCGACGCGCGCGTGTGCATTTCGTACCATTTCTTGCAAGGGACCATTGGACACTCATGGTTTGCTGCTAAACGAAAGCGCACGATATTAGTGGTTTGCAGAAGATGGCGGGGGGGAATGATACCGGCCTGGATGGGATAATATGGATTCATATTTAGGATGGACGAGTGCCGAACAAATAAGACATCGCAATACCCCTGGGGAACCGTGCACCCCGGGGGGGGTAGAGTCTGTTCTTTTTATTGAAGGAAAATCTATGCTGCGCATTCTGTGCGATGCTATATACGCGGTGCAACCTACGCGGCGGCGTAGTCTACGTTGTGCAATTCATATTGCCGAACTTGAAATTGTCCACTCCACTGCTCGCGCAATCATCCCGCCCACCCACCCGCAACTTGGTTGGCAAAACCCATGCGGGGGCGATTGCGATGAGCGTTTGTTTTTGGCTGGTGCATCTCTGCGGCCGCGCAAGCCCGCGCATGCTCGTTCGCGCAGCGGCCAGTTAGTTTGGCGCGACCGACGCGAACGCGGTGGCGCTGACCGTTCGGCACATCCCAGCGGGCACTTCAATGCGAGTCGGCGCATTGGGCGGGCACGGTATGATGGCAACTTCGACAGTGATAAATACGATGATGATAGTAGCGATGTTGGCGACGATGCTGGCAGCGACGACGGGGCAGTGACAGCGTCGATACTGATCACGCCGACGACGATGACGGCGTCTTCGCGTCAGTGTTGAAGGTTTTGGAAGGAGTTCGCAACGCACGCGCGGCAGACGCGCGAAAGTGGCCCGCATAGTATTATTGGACACGGGTCGTGCAAGCCCAGAACGAGCGCAAAGGCGTTCGAACGATTTCGACATCCGCGCGCGCGAGAAGCCCGTCTGGCAGCATGTTCTGAAACTGTTGAAATAATGATCGTTTTCCTAAGCATTTGGAGGAACGCGTGCGCAAGCTTATTTTTTACTCCGTGGTGCGAACCCCTGTGTTGTATTATTGTTGTTGGACACTCGGTCTTGCAACCTCTACAAAACCAAAAGATGTTTGAAAAATTTCCGCCTGCCCGCGCAAAGGCGCGCGCGCAACCTTCGTCCCATCGCTTGCAAGGGGTTACTCTCTCTATATACATATATATGTGTGTATATACATTTACATTTACATTTACATTTACATATACATATACATATACATATACATATACATATACATATAAATATACGTATACATATACGTATACGTATACATATACATAGACATATGCATGTACATATACATATACATATACATATTCATATTCGTATACATATACATATACACAAACCTATACATATACATGTACATATGCATATACATATACAAATTCAAATACATACACATATGAATATATACATACAAACATACACCTATGTGTGATATATTAAAAATGCTGGCTTCTAATAAACGAAAGCGCGCCCATAGTATTGTTCCCTACCTAGGCTCTGCCTAGAAGGGTTCTTACTCTCTTAGCTTAAAGGGGCGGGGCAGTGCAAAGCGCCCCGGGCGGTTCCCCCAGTCCCCTGGGAGCGGTTCCCCCAGTCCCCTGGGAGCTTTAGCTTTAGCTTTAGCTTTAGCTTTACCTTAGCTTTGGATTAGCTTTACCTTAGCTTTAGCTTAGCTTTAGCTTAGCGTTTCGCTTAGCTTTTCGCTTAGCGTTTAGCTTAGCTTTAGCTTAGCTTTAGCTTAGCTTTAGCTTAGCTTTAGCTTAGCTTTAGCTTAGCTTTAGCTTAGCTGTAGCTTAGCTTTAGCTTAGCTTTAGCTTAGCTTTAGCTTAGCTGTAGCTTAGCTTTAGCTTATAGTTAGCTTAGCTGTAGCTTAGCTTTAGCTTAGCTGTAGCTTAGATTTAGCTTAGCTGTTGCTCAGCTTTAGCTTAGCTTTAGCTTAGTGTTAGCTTAGCTTTAGCTTAGATTTAGCTTAGCTTTAGCTTAGCTTTAGCTTAGTTTTAGCTTAGCTGTAGCTTAGCTTTAGCTTAGCTGTTGATCAGCTTTAGCTTAGGTTTAGCTTAGCTTTAGCTTAGCTTTAGCTTAGCTTTAGCTTAGCGTTACTGTTACTACTAATGCTGCTTTCCTAGGGGTTCCAACTCCTAGGTAGGGTCGCACTGGGATAATTTACAAAGGGTGGCGGGGGGGGGATACCGGCTCGGCTGGGATGGTAGGAATTCACATTTCGAATGGGAGATGGGGCAGAATCATATGTGAAGTGCAATTCGAAAAGGGGTGGCGCTAATCCCGGGCAACCTATGTAGCGCAGTCTACGCGGTGCAATCAATCACTTGCTCAACTTGATGCTGTCCTCTCAACTGCTCGTGCAAACATCCCACCCTTCCACCCGCAACTTGGTCGCAAGACCACTTCAGACCGTAACGGTGCGCACCAACCAAAAGGCACTTGGCAACGGCACCGACGACGACAGCGACAACGACGACGACGACGCCGCCGCCGACAACGACTACGACGACACCGACGACGTCTCCAACGACTTCGACGACAACGACAACGACGACGACAACACCGACGACGACGACGACGACGCCGACGCTGACGACGACGACGACAATGACAACGCCGACGACGACGACCACGCCGCCGACGACGACGACGACGACGAAAACGACGATCCCGACGACGACGACGAAGACGGCGACGACGAAGACGACGACGACGACGTCGCCAACGAATGTGACGACGACGACGACGGAGGAGAGAGGACGACGACGGCGACGACGACGACGAGGGAGGAGGGAAGACGACGACGACGACGACGACGACGACGACGACGACGACGGCAACGAAGTAGGAGGGACAACGACGAAACGCCGACGAAAACGACGGGGGAGGAAGGACGACCACGGCGACAACGACGACGGAAACGACGACGACGCCAAGACGACGACGACGACGACGAGGAAAAACAGACGACAACGAAGGCGACGACGACGACGACGAAAGAGGAGGGAGGACGGCGACGACGACGACGACGCAAAAGCGCGCGCGCACGCTTGTCTTGAAAAATCGCGTTGCGAAACTTTGTTGTTTTGCTTGTTTTGGAAATCCTTCCAAAACGAGGGGGGGTTGAAGGATTTCGGCATGCGCGCGCGACGACGCGCGCGTCTGCATTTCGTCCTGTGTTTGCAAAGGATTCTCGCGACGGCACGCGCGCAACGGCGTTCGAAAGATTTCGACATGCGCGCGCGAAACCCGTTTGGTAGCATTCTGTGAAAGTGTTGAAAAACCAACGGTTTTGTTAAGATTTCGCCAAAGCGCGCGTAAGCTTTTTTGGAAAAACCAAGGTTGCGAAACCATGTTTTTTGCGCGTTTTTTGGAAATTCAATGTTGTAATCCTTCCGAAAACTACAATTCTTGAAGGACTTCAACATGCGCGCGCGACGACGCGCGCGCACGTTGTCCCATTTCTTACAAGAGATTCTTGAAAACGTATGATTGCTGCTAAACGAAAAACGCGCGCATAACATTTGTTGCAGAGTATGGCGGGGGGGAAGTGATACCGGCCTGGCTGGGATAGTATGAGATCATATACAGGATGGACGACGGGACAGAACCATATGTAAATTGCAGAACGGAAATGTGGATTGTCAACTCCAGGAGGGGGGGGTGTAGAGACTAGTCCTCTTTGAGAGAGACGAATCTACGCGGCGCAACTAATTTCTGTTCGCGACGAATTCTCCACTCCACTGCTCGCGCAAACATCCCACCCACCCACCCGCAACTTGGTTTGCAAACTTCATGCGGCGGCGATTGCGATGAGTGCGAGGCGCTGGCTGGTGCATCTCTGCGGCCGCGCAAGCCCGCGCATGCGCGCGCGCAGCGGCCAAGTAATCTGGCGCGACCGACGAGGCCGCGGCGGCGCTGACCGCTCGGCACATCCCAGCGGGCACACGCGCGCGAGTCGGCGGCTTGAGCGGCTCGAGCGAGCGCGGTAGCATGGCGACGTCGACAATTATAGACACGATGACGATGATAGTGGCGATGTTGGCGGCGATAACTGTAGGCGCGGTGATGATGGCGACGATGGCGCCGATGCCGATCACCACGACGACGATGACGGCATCTTCGCGTCGGCGATGCAGGTGTTGGAAGGAGTCCGCAACGCGCGCGCGGCAGACGCGCGAAAATGGCCCGCGCGGTGTCATGTGACACGGATCGCGCCACCCCAGCACGCGCGCAAGGGCGTTCGAACTATTTCGACACGCGCGCGCCAAGCCCCCTTGGACACATTTTTTGAAAGCGTTGAAAACCACGGTTTTCTTAAGATTTCGCAAGGGCGCGCGCGTAAGCTTTTCTAGAAAACCAACGTTGCGAAACCCTGTGCCCCGCGCATGTCCACTCGGTATTGACATCCGTCCGAAGCCGAAGGTTTTTGTTTCAAAGGATTGCGGCATGCGCGCGCGACAGCGCGCGCTCGTGCAATTCGCCCCATTTGGCGCAGGGGCTTCTCGCGACGGCACGCGAGCAAGGGCGCTCGAACGATTTCGAAATGCGCGCGCGAAGCCCGTTTGGTAGGACAGACTTGAGAATGTTGAAACACCTTTGGTTTTATTTAAAATTCGCAAGAGCGCGCGCGCGCGCTTCTGTTGGAAGCCCGCGCCGCGACACCCCGCGCGTTTCTACTGCGCGTTTTGGGCGCTCGATTTTGATACCCTTCCGAACGCAAGTTTGTCTTGAAGGATTTCGGCGTGCGCGCGCAACGACACGCGCGCGCACTTCGTCCAATGTGTCGCATCGGATGCATGACCATCTATAATTTTGGATGAAGGCGCGCGCAGATAGCATTCATTGCAAACGATGGCGGGGGGAGGCCGACACCTGTTTAGCTGGAATAATATGAGTTCACAGCTAGGATGGACAGTGGGTCAGACCCATATGCATTACACAGGTTCCCGGTGAGTGGATAAGTCCGGGGAGAACCAATCTTGCATCTAGAAAGGACCACCTATGCTTCGCACGCAACGCGGCGGCATCTACGCCGCGCGAGCAACGCGGCGCAACTAGTTTTCACAAGCGAATTGACAAATCCCATGCTCTTGCAAATACCCCACACACCCACCCGCAACTTAGTTTGCAAAACCCACGCGGCGGCGATTGCGACGCGCGCTCGGCGCTGGCTGGCGCATCTCCGCGGCCGCGCCAACCCTAGCACGCGCGCGCAGCGGCCAGCTAGTTTGGCGCCACCGACGCGGCCGCGGCGGCGGCGCTGACCGCTGGGCCCACCCCAGCGGGCACTTCACTGCAAGTCGGCGACTTGGGCGGGCGGAGCACCATGGCAAAGCCGACAACGGTAGACACAACGACGATCGCAGCGATGCTGGCGACGATGTTCGCACCGACGAAAGCGCGGCCAGCGCGGGCGCCGATGCTGATCGCGCCGACGACGATGACGGCGTCCTCGCGCCGGCGATGAAGGTTCTGGAAAGAGTTCGACATGCGCGCGCGGCCGACGCGCGAGAGTGGCTCGCATGGATTTCGGCGAAACTCCATGAGCAGGTTGACAGAACGATGGTTTCTTACGAATTCGCAGGAGCGCGCGCGCAAACTTTTGTTGAAAACTGTCGTGCTTGGACAATCGATTTTGAAATCGTTACGCAACTGACGGTGCTCGAAGGATTCCGGCATGCGCGCGACGACGCGCGCGCGCACTTCGCCCCATCTGTTGCAGGGGGTCCTCGCGACGGCGCGCGCGCGAAGCCCGTTTGGTCGCATAAAACAAGTTGTGTATATATATATATATAACCAAAAAAAACTTGGAAAGCCCATTCTTTCCTGAAGAGTTTGCAAGAACGCGCGCGCTTTTCTCAGAATCTGCGTTGCGAAACTACGTGGCGCACATGGGTTCTGGACACTCGACGTCGATGTCCTTCCGAGCCGACGGTGTTCGAAGGATTTCGACCTGCGCGCGCGACGACGCACGCTTGTGCACTTCGCCCCACTTGTTGCAAGGGATTCTTGACAACTGCTGAGGTTTGATAAATGAGGGCGCGCGCGTAATTTGTTCTGCAAACGATGGCGGGGGGGGCGACGCCGCCTGGGCATGGATTCATAGGGGCAGAATCACAGGCACATTGCAATACGAGAAGGGGTGCGGATAATCCCGGGGGGGTGGGGGGGTAGAGTCTATTCTATAATTGCAAAATGAGAAAAGGTGCGCAGCTATCTATGCGAGTCAACCAATGTAATGCAGTCTGCGCGGTGCAGTCTACGCGGCGTGGTGGATTTTTACCCTTAGCCATGAATTGTCACATCCCATGCTCTTGCAAACGCCCCACCCACCGACCCGCAACTTGGCGCGGCGGCGATTGCGACGCGTGCTTGGCGCTGGCTCGCGCCATTTCTGCGGCCGCGCCAACCCTAGCACGCGCGCGCAACGGCCAGCTAGTTCGGCGCCGCCGACGCGGCCGCGCGGCGCGGGCCGCCGGGCGCATCCCAGCGAGCACTTCGCTGCGAGTCGGCGACTTCGGCAGGCGCAGTACCATGGCAACGCCGACTACGGTAGACGCGACGATGATAGCGGCGGCGCTGGTGACGATGTTCGCACCGACGAAAGCGCGGCCAGTGCGGGCGCCGATGCTGGTCACGCCGAAAACGATGGCGGCGTCCTCGCGCCGGCGATGTAGGTTGTGGAAAGCGTTCGACACGCGCGCGCGGCCGACTCGCGACTGGCCCGCATGGTTTTATTAAACACGAATCGCGCCCCCCCCCTCCCCCCCCCCCCCCCCCCCCCCCTGCACGCGCAAGGGCGCGCGAATGTCGGCATGCAGCGCCAGAGATCCGCGTGGCAGAATTCCATGAAGATGTTGAACAAACGATGACTTTCTCAAGAATTCGCAAGAACGCGCGCGCACAATGCTGTTGAAAACTGATGTGGCGAATCCGCGTGTTGTTGCATGTCGTTTGGGCTCTCGGTTTTGAAACCACTGCGAAGCGAGAGTTTTTACTTATATATATATATATATATATATATATGGTTTTTTATTTTTAACTATATTTTCATATTTTTTTAATATATATATATATATATATATATAAATAAATAAATACAAAAAAAAAAAAAAAAAAAAAAAAAAAAAAAAAACGAAGACGCGCGCGCGTGCACTTCGTCTCGATGTTTGCAAAGGGTTCGCGCGAGGGCACGCGCGCAAAGGCTTTCGGGCGATTTCGGTATGCGCGCGCGAGGCCCGTTTGGTAGCATTCTCGAAAAAAATAAAAACCTCTGGTCTGTCTTTAAGAATTCGCAAGAACACGCGCGCACACGCCTTTTGAAAATCCGCGCTGCGAACCTATACGTTGATATACGTATGTTTTTGACACTCGATTTTGAAACAAATCCTGCCGAAACTCAAGGTTTTCATTCGGGCGTGCGCGCGACGACGCGCGCGCGTGCTCTTCGTCCCATTTGTTGCAAGGTGTTCGTAGAAACTGCTGATGGTTGATAAACGAGCGCGCGAGCATCACATATGTTGCAGAGGATGGCGGAGGGGCGATACCGCTTGGGATGCGATGGTGCGAATTCATATTTAGGATGGACGATGGGGTAGAGTCATAGGCAAATTGCAATACGACAAGGGGTGCCGATAATCCCGGAGGGGGTAGAGTGACTCTCAGAGTCTATTGTCTTCTTTACAAAGGAGAATATATGCGCAGCTATTTATGCGATTCATCCTAGGTAATGCACTCTACGGTGTGCACTCTACGCGGTGCAATCTATGCTACGCACTCTACGCTGTGCCATCTGCGCGGTGCACTCTATACGGTGCAACATGTGTACATATATACACACATATATACATACATATAGACACATACATACATACAAATATACCTGTACATATATATATATAAATATATATAAATAAATAAATATATATATATATATATATATATATATATACATACATACATACATACATACATACGCGGTGCAACCTACGCCTGCAATCTACGCGGCGCAGCCTCTGACGCGCAAACTACGCGGCGAGCGGCGCCGGGCGCCGACGGGCGGCACGAGCGGCGACGGGCGGGTCTCGCGGCGACGGGCGGCGACGGCGGCGAGCGGCGACGGGCGGCGACGGGTGGGTTCTCGGCGACGAGCGGCGACGCGCGGCACGAGAGGCGACGGGCGCATTCCAGGACGAGCTGGTGAACGCAAGTGAGAACCCCTAGTGATTTGTTTGTTTATTCGGCGCTGCGACAATGCGCGAAACGAGGGGGGGAGGGGGGGGGTCTGGCTCTGGACCTCTGCTCAGCGCGACTGTTTGCGACAGTGCGTCCTAGGAGGGGAGGCCCCACCTGCTCAAAACTGGCGCCAGAAGCAGCCAAGATCAACTCCATGGGGAGGGGAGGGGGGGTGCGAGGGCCCGCGCCCATCGGCAAAACAGTGAATAAAAAACAAGCACCAAAGCCAGGGTCGTTTGAGAAACATTCGCGCCGCTGAAGCATTCTAGAAGCCTCCCCCCAACGTGGGCGGTCCCCTGACAGTCGGGGAGCCTCCCGCGCCCGCGATGATTTCCAGAATTCAAGGGGGGAATTCAACGATGCTCCGGTATGGAACAGCGGACTACTTCAAGGGGTCGGCGGATGTAGCGAAAGCCTGTAGAATCACCAGCATCATCACCACAACAATCATCGTTATCATAATCAGCATCGTGATCGTCACCCTGCTCCTCGTCGTCATCACCATAACCATAACCATCACCACCACCATCACCATCACCATCACGATCATCATCATCATCATCATCATCATCATCATCATCATCATCACCATCACCATCACCATCACGATCATCATCATCATCATCATCATCATCATCATCATCATCATCAGCATCATCATCAGCATCAGCACCAGCATCATCATCATGTTCATCTTCATCCTCATCATCATCATCATCATCATCATCATCATCATCATAAACAACATCATCATCATCATCATCATCCTCATCATCATCATAAACAACAAGAACAACAACATCATCATCATCATAATCATCATCATCATCATTATCATCATCATCATCATGAGCATCATCATCATATTCATCTTCATCATCAGCATCATCATCACAAGCATCATCACTTCATCATCAACAACAAAATCATCACCATCTTCCCTTTCTTCATCCTCCTCGTGGGTGGGGGCGGCGCGCGCCGATGTGCGCGCAACAGTCTGTGTCGGTTGCCTCGCGCGGCGGCGGCGGCGGGGCTGCGGCGGGTCGTGTCCAGAACTGATCAACGAAAGCCCTTGCCGGCCCTTCCCCCGAGTTGCCACGCTCTCCTTCGACATCATCCTCAACCCGCCTCGATCCCCCTCCCGGCTCATCATCATCATCATCATCATCATCATCATCAGCAGCAGCATCATCATCATCATCATCATCATCATCATCATCATCATCATCATCATCATCATCATCATCATCATCATCATCATCACCATCGTCATCGTCATCGTCATCGTCATCGTCATCGTCATCGTCATCGTCATCAGCAGCGTCATCATCAACATCATCATCACAACCATCATCATCATCATCATCGACCTCAACCCGCCTCGATCCCCCGTCCCTCTACCCCATCATCATCATCATCATCATCATCATCATCATCATCATCATCATCATCATCATCATCATCATCATCATCATCATCATCATCATCAGCATCGTCATCGTCATCAGCAGCGTCATCATCAACATCATCATCACAACCATCATCATCATCATCGACCTCAACCCGCCTCGATCCCCCGTCCCTCTACCCTATCATCATCATCATCATCATCATCATCATCATCATCATCATCATCATCATCATCATCATCATCATCATCATCATCATCATCATCATCATCGTCATCGTCATCGTCATCGTCATCGTCATCGTCATCAGCAGCGTCAGCAGCAGCATCAGCATCAGCATCATCATCACCATCATCATCAGCATCAGCATCATCATCATCATCCACCACCACCACCACCACCACAACCATCATCATCATCATCATCATCATCATCATCATCAACATCATCATCATCATCATCGTCATCATCAGCATCAGCAGCAGCATCAGCATCATCATCACCATCATCATCATCATCATCATCATCGTCAGCATCAGCAACATCATCATCAACATCACCCACCACCACCACCACCACCACAACCATCATCATCATCATCGTCGTCGTCATCATCATCCTCATCATCATCAGCATCATCATCATCATCAGCATCATCATCATCATCAGCATCATCATAATCATCATCATCATCATCATCAGCGTCATCGTCATCGTCATCGTCATCAGCAGCGTCAGCAGCAGCATCAGCATCAGCATCATCATCACCATCATCATCAGCATCAGCATCATCATCATCATCCACCACCTCCACCACCACCACAACCATCATCATCATCATCATCATCATCATCATCATCATCATCATCATCATCATCATCATCATCATCATCATCATCATCATCATCGTCATCATCATCAGCATCAGCAGCAGCATCAGCATCATCATCACCATCATCATCATCAGCATCAGCAACATCATCATCAACAGCATCCACCACCACCACCACAACCATCATCATCATCATCATCATCATCATCATCATCATCATCATCATCATCATCATCATCATCATCATCATCATCAGCATCAGCATCATCATCATCATCATCATCATCATCATCATCATCATCATCATCATCATCATCATCATCTAATTAGAGGGTCTCGAGCGGGTCGACGGCGGCCCGCTCCTCGGCGGTGCCCGTGCCCATCCCGCCTACAGCCAGCGCGCGCTGGCGCCGCCCGTGGCGGTGGCCTCCTGGGGGGGTGGACGCTGCAGCCCTGCGCCGCGCCGGGCCCCCTGGGGCTGCAGCGGACCGCCGGGCACTGCCCCTGGCCGCTCTTCGAGGCGCCCTGCGCCCAAGCCGCAGCTCGAGCGCCGCGCTCGCCTGCACGCTGGAGCGCCACTGGAACCGTCCGCTGGCCTCCAGGTCGCCGCAGGACCTCCCGGCCTCATCGCTGAAGTCGAAGTCGTTCCACGGCCCCTGGGCGGTGAGGAGCACGTGGGGGCGGGCGGCCAGGTCCCGGAAGCCCGTGTCGGCGGCGGAACCGGCACACTCGGACAGCTCCGCGAAGCCGACGCCCCAAAGCTGGCTGCGAGGTGCGCCCTTGTGGTGATGCCGTCGCTTTTGTCGTCGTCAGAGCGCTCTGGCGGGAGACTGACTGGCGCCTCTATGCCTTGCAGCCTTGCAGCCCTGCGCCTGGCGATGCGGCGCTCTGTGCGGGTCTGCTGTGCATCTTGTTCGGCGGACTGACCAGAGAAACTCCTTCCCAACCCTTCCCCCTGTTTTGTCACATCCTCCTTAGACATCCTCACCTCCCTCTCACCCATCCTCATCCTCATCTCCCTCCTTCAGCTACGCCTCCTCCTATTCGCCCTCCTCCTTCCCCTCCTCATCTCCTCCCTCCCTCCCTCCCTCCCTCCCTCCCTCCTGCAAAGCATCAGCAGCAGCTTCATGAGAACCCGCATTAGCACCCATCACCCACATTGTCGTTGCCGCTGCATCGCTTGGTTGTAGATGTTACTAATCATCATCGTTACAGCCACCATGATCATCACCACCACCACCACCACCACCACCATCATCATCATCATCATCATCCTCATCATCATCATCATCATCATCACCATAATCTGCAACAGCATCAGCATCATCATCATCACCTCCACCACCACCAACACGGTCATCATCATCAGCGGCAGCATCAGCATAATCATCATCGCCACCACCACCATCACCATCATCATCATCATCAGCATCATCAGCATCATCATCGGCAGCAGCCGCAGGAGTTGCAGCAGCAGCATCAGCAGCAACAGCATCATCACTATCATCATCACCATCGTCGTCGTCGGCATCAGCATCAGCATCAACATCATCATCACCACCACCACAATCATCATCATCAGCAGCATCATCATCACCACTACCACCACCACCACCGCCACCATCATCATCATCATCATCATCATCATCATCATCATCATCATCGGCAGCAGCAGCAGTAGCAGCAGCAGCATCAGCATCAGCATCATCATCAGCATCAGCATCAGCATCATCATCACCATAATCATCATCAGCATCATCATCATCATCATCGTCATCACCATCATCATCAGCATCAGCATCACCATCACCATCACCATCACCATCACCATCATCAACATCAACATCATCATCATCATCGTCATCGTCATCGTCATCGTCATCGTCATCATCATCATCATCATCATCATCATCATCATCATCATCATCATCAGCATCATCATCATCATCATCATCATCATCATCATCATCATCATCATCATCGCCACCCCCACAGCGGCAGAAGCGGGGCCGCCCGCGGCCGCGGGAGGGGGCGGCGGGCTTGGCGGGCGGGGCTCGCCCGGCCGCCGCGTGCGGCGTCCAGCCTCCCCTCTCCCGCGTGCACGGATAGAGGCCTCCCAAGGCCACGGGAGAGTCGGGGAGACGTAAGACTCGGGCTGTGGATGCCATCAACATGGAAAACACAACACTCCCATAATTGAATTGAAAATGCGTTTACCATGTTCAAAGCATGTTTTCACATATCTAAGACATGTTCACCATATTTTTTAGACATCTGGAAACTATTTGGCAACATCCTTCCACTCCATTGATCGTCGCCCAAAAGACTCAGGTACGGGGGACCCGGGTTGGCCTGACGGAGCCATCTTAACAATAACGAGACCCAGTCTGGAACTTGACACGAACTTCCGCTGCAGACATCCCAAGAGAACTAGCCCGTCAAGATCTTGGACGCGCTCGTCAAAAAATATCGGCAGACCCGGCTTCTGGCTTACTCGAGTCCCACGCTTCTGCCGGCCCGATATGCGGCCAGTCTGCTGTCGGCCAAGGTCCGTCTCTGGTCGCGGCTCGCCCAGGCTCCGTCGTCGGCTTGAAGTGGCCCCCTTTCCGCGCCCCTTGCAATCGCGCCAGATCTGCGCTACGTCCCTGTCTGGGTGGAACCGTGCGTCGTCCTCCCTCGGGACGGCCGGATTCAGGGCAGCGCCAGGTGGGGGGTCGGCCGGGCGGGCTGAGTGGGTGTCCTGTCCGCCACTGGACATTCCTCCCCCGAGGAACCGGAGCTGGTGCGCTTGACCCCTTGTTGGGAATCGAAAACTGGTCAGGTCAGTGCTCCTGCCCCTCCTCTCCCCCCTTCCTTCCTCGCCCCTCTCGAGGGAGGAGGGGGGAGAAAGAGGGGAAGGAGCGCTGACCTGACCAGTTTTCCCTTCCCGACCTTGGCAGGAGCCCCGTCTCGTCCCCTGCGAGCCCGACGGAGAGGGCGCAGATGGAGCACTCGCGGCCCGCCAGCGCGGTCAGGTCGGCTGGCAGCACCAGGAGTCTCGAGCACCGCGAGCGAAACGGACGTTGGGAGAGGGACCCGCTGCATCTCCGCCCAGCTATAGCCGGGCGCTCCATGCCCTCCACTCCAGTCGGGGAGACGTAAGACCCGGGTACGGGGGACTCGGAAATCCCCGACGAGGTCGTCAAAAAAATGACGAGGCCGAGCCTGCATTTTGACGAGGCCTCCCGCTGCAGACATCCCACGAAACTCCTCCTCGTCAAAATCCGAGGCGCGGTCGTCAAAAAACGGTGGCGAACCCGAGTCCCGGCAAACCCAGGTCTTACGCTCCCCCGATCCAGGGTGGTGGTGCGCGACCACAGCGGACCTGGACACCTGCTTGCTCAGCGCCTCCAGCCGTGCGTGAAGCCCGCAGAAGTCCCTGTCGGTGGTGCCGCGCGCCGCTCCGAGGCAGTCCCGCGCCCGCAGCCGGGCAGCGTTGCGGCGCGGGGTGCACATGCCAAGAACAGCCTCCAGCACGTCGCCGAGCGGGCCGGGCTTGGCATATGGGATGGGGGCACGAGGGGCCTCGGCTCGCGGACCACGAGGAGCAGCCTGGCCGGGGAGCTCCTCGCCCAGGCGCTGGGCAACGGTTGCCCGTCAGGGCCGCGGAGGGGCAGCCGGAGCGGTCCGAGCTGGCAGTCGCGGGCCTGCAGCAGGGCGGCGAGGCAGCTGGCGTCTGGCGGGGCGTCGTGCCGGGGACAGAAGCGCGTGGAGAAGCTCCAGGCGGCAGGCGGCCTGCAGGGCGCGCTGGCGGGGACTGTCCTCTCCCGCTGCGATTGCCACCTGTTCTGGCGCGTAGCTCGCGGCTCTTCGGCGAGCAGGCGCTCGGGGACGAAGTGAGCGTCCTGGCGCGCGGGTTGAAGCTGGCCATGTAAACGAGGCGCGCCCAGGTTGCCGGGTAGACGTAGTTGGTCGGGTCGACCCTCAGCTCGAGATCAAAGAGGGAACCGTCGTGGCTGACCAACTTGCGGCAGTGCTCGTGGAAGTTGGCCGCGGCGCCCCCCGGACCGCGCAGGTGAGGGCGCAAGCCCAGGACTTAGTAAAGGACCTGGAAGAAAGCTGGGTCTGCCAGCAAGGCGGCACCGGCGGCGGCCAGGTCGTCCCCCAGCCCGCCCCAGTCGAAGTTGTCCGGGAGCGGGGTGTCGCAGACGGTAGCAAGCCCAGGGCGTGCTGCTCCCGTGCCTTTGTCATCTGCCTAAACCAGGCCTTGAGTTCGCCTTGAGCGAGCATCGCCCTCGTCTCCTCGGGGCTGGCTGCACTGTCTGCCCATCCTCGAGAGCTGTGTCTTCGTCAAGCCTGGGCCGGGTGCCCGCAGCCTCGCCGTGCTTGTGTGAAATCCAGGCGCCTGCGTCCAGGGCCCATTCGGCAAGCGCGTTGAACTGGGCCTCGCAAGCTGTCTTGCACATCCTGCCGTTCATGACGACGATGAGGCCTTCCTGGGCTCTTGTCATGGCGACGTTGATGCGTCGGGCGTCGCCCATGAAACCCCACTCGTTGGCCGGGTTCGCACGGGTGGTGCAGAAGATGACCAACGCTGCCTCGTCGCCCTGACACCCGTCGACGTTTTTGGCGAAAAGATGCGAACTCCGCGCTTCGAGCCCAGGGGATCCGAGCAAGAGTCCGTTCTGCGGAGTCGGTCGCTGGCGGTAGGTGGACTCGCCAGGGGCTGGGGGGCCGCCTTTGCCCCCTCGGGAAGTGCTGGAGGGCGTGGACCCTTTGCCGGTGGCCTTGCCCTTGCGCCGGCCGGCCGTGGTTTGCCTCGAGAAAGACACCCGGACGGGGCGGGTGGCCGTGGCGTAGCGCCACCATGCTGGCCCGGTATTCTGCGATGACGGGGACCTCCTTGTCACGAGCGATGAGGTCGGGGGCGGCTGCGGCAACCAGGTCACACACAACTGCAGCCTCCCTGACGTTCGCCGTGCCCTCCACGCAGTTGCAGGAGACCTCGGCGGAGTCAGAGCGGACCAGCCGTAATTACCCGCAGGTGGCCGTCGCGCCGCGAGCCGTGGGCGGGGGTTGCACCACTCGCCAGCGCCGATGGCCGGAGTGTCGGTTGGGCATCCGCGGCCGGCACGGGCCAGCTCAAAGTCCTGGGGAGAGAGCGGGATGGCTGGGCGCCAATTGAGGCCTGTGCCGTGCACAGTGGGTCTCTGCCTGGCCGGGTCTGTCAGTCCTCCCCGGAGCCGCCCGTCGCAGAAGCAGTCCGAGGCCCACTGCAGAATAGATGGGTGCCTCCGATCGCACCTGTCCAGGAGCGCGCTGTAGCGGTCGCAGCGGCCGAGAGAGAGAGGCGTGGAGCCTACTGAGCACCGACAGGCCCATGCCCATGGCCTCGGCACGCCGGGAGAGAGCCGTGGGCGGGAGCTGGTTCTGGTCCCCGCAGACCACTAGGCGATCCCCCAATCCGCACCGCGAGGGCGACGGAAATGATGGCTAGGGCCTGTGGACTGTCCAGCCTCGTCCAGGACCACCATGGAGAAATTCGGGCAGTAGTCCGCCGTGAGGTCTGCAGCGAGCTCGTGGGCACCAAGAAGCAACGTGGCGGACAAGCCAACAAAAAACAAGCACTCGATTCAGAGCAAACTACAAATGGCTGCACCCTGTTAGGCTGGGGCAGAAGACAGGGAAAATGAGGATGAGGAGGCGGACAAGGAAAAGGAGAAGGGAGGCGGATGAGGGGTAGGAGGAGGAGGCGGAGGCGGAGGAGGAGGAGGAGGGGGAGGAGAAGGAGGAGGACGAGGAGGAGGAGGAGGAGGAGGAGGAGGAGGAAGAGAATGAGGATGAGGATGAGGAGGAGGATGAGGAGGAGGAGCAGCAGGAGGAGCAGGAGACGGATCATCGGAATGATCGTTCGCTGTGGGAACCCATCGGAATACAACTGGCTGGTTTTCAATCGATTGGCTTGCGATCCATTGGATTACAATCGATTGAATTGCACTCGACTGCGTCGCAATAGATTTGTTTGAAATCGGTTAGATTGCATCCAGTGGCCTGCAACAGTAATGAGGCGGATGCTCTCCCAGCCAAACGGCGAGGAGGCTGAGGCGGAGGAAGAAGAGGAGGATGACGATGAGGAGGCGGACGAATAAAAAGAGGGAGAGTATGATGAGGGGTAGGAGAAGGAGGAAAAGGAGGAGGATGAGGAGGATGAGGAGGTGAAGGACGAGGAAAAGGAGAGGGAGAAGGATAGGTAGGAGGAGCAGGAGGATGAGGAGGATGATCATCGAAGCGATCGCTCGCTGAGGGGGCCGGGTGCTGGGAGGGGCGGCTAAGCTATCTATATACATATATATATACAGACATATACATAATACACGTATATATATACACACATACATACATACATACATACATACATACATACATACATACATACATACATACATACATACATACATACATACATACATACATACATACATACACACATACATAAACACATAAACACATAAACACATAAATACATACATACATACATACATACATACATGCATGCATACATACATACATACATACATACATACATACATACATACATACATACATACATACATACATACATACATACATACATATATCTGTGTGTGTATCCACCGATTCAGCGTGTGAATATAAGGGGGAGGGGGTGACCGGGGTGGCTCTGACGGTGTAGGGGGAGGGGAGAGGGGGAGGGGGGTTCCCGTGGCGTGGATTCTGGTGGCGTGGGGGGGGGGGTCTGGTGCCCCGTCCCGCAGAAGGAATTGGGGGAAGAGGGGGGGGGAGGGGTTCCGGCGGCCGGGGTTGCTGAGGTAGGGGTAGGGGGGGAGGGGGTCCGGTGGCGTGGGTTCCGGTGGCGTGGTGGGAGGGGGGTCCGGTCCCCCGTCCCGCCTGTGGACAGGGCGAATTGGGGGGAGGGGGGGGGGGGGTCCGGTGGCGTGGGTTCCGATGGCGTATTCTGGAGGGGAAGGGGGCCGCTCTTACCAGACAAACGGCAGCGCAGCCCCGCGCGGGGCGCACGTTCCGCATCCGTGCGAGAGCCAATTCCGCACGGCCCAGGACAAGGGCGTTTCGGGAGTCCCCATGGGCCGGTTCCCGCCGCGCCAACATCTGGAGGCTGCCCAAATGGGATCCGCGCAGAGGGTTGGGGGGCATAGCGGAACCCCGCGCATCTACCTTTTTAGAATGGCAAGGAAAGGAGGAAGATGATGAAGATGATGATGACATCGATGGCGCTTGGTTCCTTTTGTGAGGAGTACTGGCGCAGCACCACTTAGTACTGAATTATTAACAAGGACGCCTTTGTCAAGGAGTCCGTAGTAAAAAATAGGATCCACTCAGTAAGAATCCCTTTAGAAAGTACTACTTGGTACGGATCCCTTGGATTTATATCATATATATAAATATATGAAAACGGTTGTAATCATGTCTGTGGTACGGATTCCTTGTCAAAGATGCCTTGATTACGGTTTCCCGAGTCAAACTGCCTTCAGTAATGTGTTACGGCTTCCTTTAGTAAGGGCTCCTTCGAAAGGGTGCCTTCAATAGGGGATCCTCAGTGAGGGCCCTCTCGAATAAGAATACTGAATTCTTCGGCAAAGGATGCCTGTACTAAATGATACCAGAGAAAAAAAACAATCAGGGCTATAGGGCTAGGGGGCTATAGGGCTATAGGGCTATTGAGCTATAGGGCTATAGAGCTGTAGGACTATAGAGTTGTAGGGCTACAGGGCTACTGGGCTATTGGGCTATAGGGCTATAGGGCTTAAGGCTATAGGGCACCCCCGGGCACCCCCCGGCACCCCTGGGCACCCGGGCACCCCCGGGCACCCCCCAGGCACCCGGGCCCCGGGCACCCCCAGGCACCCGGGCACCCGGGCGTGCAGCGAAAATCGGCAACAAACCTAACCTAACCATATGAATCCGCTAGGACCCCTACAGAGGCAAGCTCTGATTGGGGAATAGTCCGTACTAAGGATCCCTTCAATCAGAAATCCTTCGCCAGGAAGCATGTAGAAAGGATTACCTCCGCAACTAACCACGTCGTAAGCGGTCAACTGTGGTCAGTACGGAGCAATTTGCAAGGGCGGATTTAGTACGGGTGTGTTGTCGATGGTGCATTTACTACGGAGCTCTTGACAATAATGCCTTTAGTATGGGATCTTTCGTACCAAAGAATACTCGGGCGTGCGTAACCGCAACCGCAACCGCAACGGGGCGACGCATTCCAACCCGCCCACGCGCAACCGCAACCGCAAACGCAACCGCACCTGGGCGACGCATTTCAACACGCCCGCGAGCGTGCACTGAGCATCGTTTAACCGATCCCTATCCCCACGGGCATGGCCTGAGCCCCATCAACCGATTTACCCCTCTAGATGGGGATGTAGGCTGTTCCCTTCGTTTTTCCAAAGGCGTATCCCCAGCTGGGTTGCTGGGATGGTGGGGATCGGGATGGGGATAAGGATGGGTATAGGGATCGGTGAAACGATACCTGGTGCACGACCACAACCGCAACCGTAACCGGGCGACACATTTCAACCAGCCCGCGGACGCGCGCAACTGCAACCGCAACCGCAAGAACCGCACCCGCAACCAGGCGACACGTTTCAACCCGCCCGCGGGCGCGCGCAACCGCAACCGCAACCAGGCGACAATTTTCAACCCACCAGCGCGCAACCGCAACCACAATCGCAACGGCGCAACCAGGCGACGCATGTCAAACCGCCAGCGGGCGCGCGCGATCGCAACCGCAACTGCGCGACGCAATTCAGCCCGCCCGAAGGCGCGCGCAACCGCACCGGGCGCGCGCAACCACAACCGCACCCAACAGCACAATTCAACCTGCCCGGGTGCGACCGCGACCGCAACCGCAACCGTAACCGGGCAACACGTTTCAGCCCGCTCGCGCGCAGCCGCAAGTTACACGGACGAGGGCAATTCCTCTTCGAAGTGGACGTCTCGCCTGGGCGCCGCGCACATTCGTCTATCAAGCTTGCAGCGGTTCTGACGATCCACGAAGTTGGAACCCTAGGAATAATCTTGTAGCGAATTCACGTTGTCACGGCGCAACAATCGCGAGGATTTGCCGGGGGGCGCGCTCAAAGAGAGGAATTCGGAACACATGTGCAACTGTCAGAACGATCACTATCCCCACTCGCGTGGCCTGGGCCCCACTGGCCGGTTTACCCCCCTAGATGGGGATATAGGCGGTTTCTGTCAGATCTCGCAAGTTACATCCCCAACTGGTGGGGGAGATGGTAGGGGTCTGGATGGAGATGGGGATAGGGGCGGGGATGGATCGGTGAAACGAGACTGACCAAACCAGGCCGAACCGGGGCCAAACCAGGCAGATGCGGAGGACTTCCTCCGCAGAGATCGCCCAGGCAAGGCTCCGTCCACTCTCCCTGGCACAGATGAAGCTCAAGGAGTGGATCACCCCCAGGGAGGGGGCCCCCGCAGGCGGCAGCCCGTTGAGAACCCCTGATGGAGGGGGCGGGACCGCGCGTCCGCGGATGCTGACGGCCTTGGGCGCAGAGGCCTTACTTTGCCTTTTTCGGGTGTTGTCGAGGCTCTGATGTGTCTGTCGGGACAACAACAAACAAAACAAAAAAATTATGAGGCTGGGAAAGATTTCCTCCGAACGCGGCCACATGCGCCCACGCCGATTCATAGCGCGTTGGGGATGCCCACATCAACTCCGCTCGTCGTTCTGTGGCGCTGTCGTGCTATATGTGGGCCATAATGGGTCGTTATTGCGCACAGTGCTATCACTTGGGATCTTGTACACCCACCACGACCTGTGCGCTAATTATCCTTTCGCTGTCGAAGAAAACGTGGCACATCCCAATGTGCCTTGCGATGATTTACCTTGTCATACCAACTCGAACCACAACCGCAACTTGTGATGACGTCCCAAGCGAAACGGAGCGGAAACCGTGCCAAGCCATAGCCAAACACGGCAAGCTGCGAGGACGTCTCAAGCGGAACCGGGCCCAATCCTGAGGAGTCTTCGGGGGGGCCTGGACCCAAGAATCCAAAATTTGGCGGGGCTTGCCGCTTGCCCCCTGGGGCGTGTCGCGTGCCCTCTGGGCTCCAGGAAGTGGTGGCGCGTGAATTATTCGGGCCCACGAGGGCCCCAACACGGGCCAAGAGGGCCCCAAGAGGCCCCGAAGGCGGCCCAAGGGGGCTCCGAGTCGCCGAAAGATCGGCCCAAGACGCCAAAGATGGCCCCCAGACGAAATGTCCAAGACGCCCCAGGAGGCCTCCAAGAGGCCTGCCAAGAGGGCCCCAAGAGGCAAAATCATTGATTTTCCTTAGGTGTTTGAACGAGTCTAGCGTTCTCGACTTCTCGGATCTACGACGCTCGAAGACGGCCCAAGAGGCCCCCAAGACCACCTCAAGACGGCCCAGGAGGCCTCCAAGAGGGCCCCAAAACGGCCCAAGAGCGCCCCAAGGCAGCCCAAGAAGCGCCCAAAACGGCCCAAGAGGGCCACAAGACGTCCCCACAAGAGAGGGAACAAGAACCGAAAATTTGAGCTTTCCGCCCCACGAGGCCCCCAGGAGGCGAGGCGCCCAGGAGGCCCCAAGAGGCTCCCAAGAGGGCCCCAAGAGGGCCCCAAGAGGGCCCCAATAGGCCCTAAGAGGCCCACAAGAGGCCCAGAAGAGGCGAAAAGAGGCCCCAAAAAAGTGCCCAAGAGGCGTCCAAACTGCCTCAGAGAGGCCCCCGAGAGGCCTCACACGAGATCCCAACGAACATCCAATCTGCTTTACATCCACAACCCAGGCACGGTGGCGGGATGGGCCGAAGGCCATGACATAGGCTTCATACCCACAACCCAGGCACGGTGGCGGGATGGGCCGAAGGCCATTAGATCCGCCGCCCCCTGCTTGCAGGGGTGCACGGCGTGCTGGATGATTCAGTTTTGGTTTTGGTTCTTTTTCTAAAAGAACTCCCCAGTGGGCTTCGGCCCGTCCCGCCGGCCACCCGTAAATCTCATAAAACCCATCTGTCAATGCCCAAAAACGGCCGTTTCGCTCGGGACATCCTCAAAAAATCGCGAAGATGGCCCAAGATGGCCTCCAAGTCCGCCCGAGATGGTCCAAGACGGCCTCCAAAACGGCCCAAGAGAGTCCAAGACGGCCCAAGACGGCCCAAGAGGCCCCCCAGAGGCCTCCCAGACGGCCCAAGAGGCCTCCAAGAGGTCCTCCAGGAGAGTCCGAAGAGGCCAAAATCATTGATTTTCCATTGGTTTTTGAAGGATTTTGGCATTTGCGCCTTTTCGGCTCTCCGACGGCTCAAGACGGCCCAAGAAGCCCCCAAGATCGCCCAAGAGGCCCCCAAGAGAGCCCCATGATGGCCCAAGTGGCCTCCAAGATGGCCCCTAGAGGGCCCCAAGAGGGCCCAAGAGGCCTCCAACACGCCCAAGATGGCCTCCCAGACGCCCAAGATGGCCTCCAAGACGGCCCTGGAGCATTCCAAGCGGGCCCCAAGTCGGCCCATAGAGGCCCCCCAAACGGCTTCCGACGGCTTCAGACGTGCCAGGAACCCACCAAGATGGCCGAAGTTGGCTCGAAGCTGGCCCGAGACGGCCCAAAAAGCCCCAAAGATCGCCCAAAGCTTGCCCAAGAGGCCTCCAAGACGGCCAAGATGACCTTCAAGATGCCCACGTGTTCCCCGAAGGCTTTCCAAACCGATTCGGGGAACACGTGGTCCGATAGCTTGGCAGGTCTGGCCTCAACGTTCGGCCACATAGGCGCTTCCAAAAAGGCAGGGGGCGGCGGTGATTCGCCGTAGGCGTCTTCGATCCGCCGCCCCCTGTGGTCTTGCCACAGGGGTGCACGGCGTGCTGGATGTTTCAGGTTTTGGTTTTGGTTCTTTTTCTAAAAGAACTCCCCAGTGGGCTTCGGCCCGTCCCGCCGGCCACCCGCAAGTTTCCGAAAATCCATCTGTCAATGCCTTTGTTGCCCCAACTTGGCCCAAGATGGCCTCCAAGACGGCCAAGATGGCCCAAGATGGCCTCCAAGATGCTTCCAAGACGGCCAAGATGGCCTCCAAGACGGGTAAGATGGCTCCAAGATGCACCCAAGACGGCCCAAGATGGCCTCAAGATGGATCTCAAGATGGTCTAAGACGGCCCAAAAGGCCCGCAAAAGGCCTCCAAGACGGCCCAAGAGCCCTCCAAGACGCCCTCCAGGAAGGCCCGAATAGGTTAAAATCATTGATTTTCCTTAGGTTTTTGAAGGATTTTGGCATGTTCTTCTTTTCAGCTCTCCGACGGCCCCAGACGGCCCAAGAGGTCCCCAACATCGCCCCAACAGCACCCAAGAGGCCTCCAAGATGGCCCCATGACGGCCCAAGAGGCCCCCAAGAAGGCCCCAAGAGGGCCTCAAGACGGCCCAAGAGGCCTCCAAGACGCCCAAGATGGCCTCCAAGACGGCCAAGATGGCCCAAGATGGCCTCCAAGATGCCTCCAAGACGGCCAAGATGGCCTCCAAGACGGGTAAGATGGCTCCAAGATGCACCCAAGACGGTCCAAGATGGCCTCAAGATGGTCTAAGACGGCCCAAAAGGCCGGCAAAAGGCCTCCAAGACGGCCCAAGAGCCCTCCAAGACGCCCTCCAGGAAGGCCCGAATAGGTTAAAATCATTGATTTTCCTTAGGTTTTTGAAGGATTTTGGCATGTTCTTCTTTTCAGCTCTCCGACGGCCCCAGACGGCCCATGAGGTCCCCAACATCGCCCCAACAGCACCCAAGAGGCCTCCAAGATGGCCCCATGACGGCCCAAGAGGCCCCCAAGAAGGCCCCAAGAGGGCCTCAAGACGGCCCAAGAGGCCTCCAAGACGCCCAAGATGGCCTCCAAGACGGCCAAGATGGCCCAAGATGGCCTCCAAGATGCCTCCAAGACGGCCAAAATGGCCTCCAAGACGGGTAAGATGGCTCCAAGATGCACCCAAGACGGCCCAAGATGGCCTCAAGATGGTCTAAGACGGCCCAAAAGGCCCGCAAAAGGCCTCCAAGACGGCCCAAGAGCCCTCCAAGACGCCCTCCAGGAAGGCCCGAATAGGTTAAAATCATTGATTGTCCTTCGGTTTTTGAAGGATTTTGGCATGTTCTTCTTTTCAGCTCTCCGACGGCCCAAGACGGCCCAAGAGGTCCCCAACATCGCCCCAACAGCACCCAAGAGGCCTCCAAGATGGCCTCCAAGACGGCCCAAGAGACCCCCAAGAGGCCTTCAAGACGGCCCAAAACGCGTCCAGGAGGTCTTCCAGGAGGGCACGACGAGGCCAACATCATTGATGATTCTATGGTTTTTGACAGATGTTGGCATTTGTTTCTTCTCGGGATTCCGACGGCTCAAGACGGCGCAATAAGCCCCCAAGATCGCCCAAGAGGCCTCCGAGATGGCTCCATGACGGCCCAAAAGGCCCCCAAGACGGCCCCAAGGTCCCCAAAACGGCCCAAGAGGCCTCCACGACGCCCAAGATGGCCTCTAAGAACCCATGATGTGCCCCAAGAGGACCCCAAGACGATCGAGACAGGCCCCCAAGACGGCTTCCGACGGCGTCAGCCAGGAACGCCCTAAGACGGCCAAAGAAGCTCCCAAGAAGCCCCCACAGGCCCCCCAAAACCCTCCAAGAGGCCCCCAGGAAGCTCCCAGGAGGCCCCAAGAGTGCCCGAAGAGGCGCCCAAGAGGCCTCCTCCTCCTCCTCCTCCTCCTCCTCCTCCTCCTCCTCCTCCTCTTTTCTCTTCATGCTCCCCATCCTCCTCTTCTTGCTCCCCCATGCGTTCCCCGAAGTCTTTCCAAACCGACTCGGGGAACAACTGGCCCGATAGCTTGGCCAAACTCTGGCCCAGCTGTCGGCCAAAGAGGCGCTTCCAAAGGGGCAGGGGGCGGCGGTGATTCGCCGTAGGCGTCTTCGATATCCTCCTCCTTCTCCTCCTCCTCCTCCTCCTCCTCCTCCTCCTCCCCCTCATCCTCCTCCTGCCCTTCTCCTCCTCCTCCTCCTCCTCCTCCTCCTCATCATCATCATCATCATCATCATCATCATCATCATCATCATCATCATCAGCAGCATCATCAACAGCATCACCACCACCACAATCATCAGCAGCATCATCATCATCAGCATCAGCATCAGCATCGTCATCATCATCATCATCATCATCATCAGCATCAGCATCAGCATCGTCATCATCACCACCACCACCACCACCATCGTCATCATCATCATCAGCAGCGTCATAAGCATCATCAGCATCATCAGCAGCATAAGCATCATCATCATCATCATCATCATCATCCTCATCCGCACCATCAGCATCATCAACTTCAGCATCATCATCATCATCAGCATCGCCATCATCGTCATCGACATCATAATCAGCATCGCCAGCAGCAGCATCACCATCATGACAATGACCATCGCTATCATCAACATTGCAGAATTATCCACATCGTCAGCATGATCACCATCAGAATCATGCACAGCATCATCATCATAATGAGCATCATCAACATCATCATCATCAATCGTCATCATCGTCACCATCGTCATCATCATCATCATCATCATCATCATAATCATCATCATCATCCTCATCAGCAGCCACATCATCAGCAGCATCGTTGCCATTGTCATTGTCACTGTCATCCTTCCTCCTCTGGCCTCATCCTCTTCAGAAAGCAGAGCCCCATGCCCTGCCAGTACAACCAGCAGGCGAGATGCAGTTCGTCGGCGAGCTCAGCTGGGCCCAGCTCAACCGGGCTGTTCGCCCAGAAACCACGCTGGTCCTGCGCGCGGGAGGGAGGAGGGGGCGAGGCAGGGGGGGGAGAGAGCGAGGGAGGAAGGCAGGAGCCGAGGCCACGAAATGGGAACGGCGGCAGTGGCGGACGGAGCCCAACGGCAAGTGTCGTCCAAGAGTAGCAGCGGACTCTGTTGGGCAGGCAAGGCCCGTCACAGGCGGACAACCTTCGAACCGACACCGACGGCAGTCACCCTTGTCAAATCGCCGGCAGCTGCCCCCGCAGGCGGCGTGAAAGACGGGCCCTCGCCATCGACGCGTCGCGCCCTCCGGCGGATGCCGGTGCACCGCCGGCGGAAGAGAAAACGGAGACGGGGCTCCGCTGGCGAAAGACCAGCGGGAAGAAAAGCGAGACGTCAGCATTGTCGGCGAAGGCCTGGGAAGGCCATGCCGACAGTTTGCGAGCGAGGCGCGGCCAGCGAAGGCGGACAGGGATGGGCCGAAGGGGAAGGATGCAAGGGCAACTTTGGAGATTGGCGCATCCTTCCTATGCGGGTTGACTGTACTAGCATCGAACAGAGTAGGCCTGAGGATTTGAGTCAGCGGCGGACATCGAGCAAATGAAGATCTCCTTTCTCATACCGGCGCCGCTCATCAGCAAAAGCGTTTCGTGGAGGCAGTGGCAAACTTCCTGCACGGACCCACCGCAGCAGGCGAGCTTCGTGACTTGGAGTCCCGCGTCTTGCCAAAGTACCAGCGACTCATGATTGCATGGCAATCGACTCATCACTACGACCATGTGGCGACTATACCCAGAACAGCTCAATATGAACGAACATGGTGAAGGATCCACAATGCGCAGGAGCATCCCTCCGTGCGCAGGGAGCCGCGAGGTTTAAGCTGGATCTGCGTGCCCCCCCACTCCGTCGGTCCTCCCAAGAGCCCAAGAAAGGGGCAGCAAATGCGCACGTCGCAGCTCCCCCGGGAGCCGCGAGGTCCCGGCTGGGTCTGGGTGTCCCCCCACTCCGCTGGACCTCCCAGGAGCCCACGAGAGTGGAGGCAGTTTCACTGCACCGACCTTGCAGACGTGCTGCATCGGATTTCGGCGTGGATTTCTGTCAATGCATAACCCCGAAGCGGCAAATCAAAAACGAAGTGAACTTCACGTGGATGTTCCATAATCTTCATTCCTGGCGCAAAGAAACGCACGAAAATCACTTCGAAAACCGTAACTGAATTCTCCAGGACACTCCGCGCCCATCCGATCGTTTTCCCAGCGAAATCCGCCCTGCGAAGTTGGCGCCATCAGCAGCTGCGCGCTTCGCTGCCCCCCGAAGCTCCCCGTCGCTCGGACGTCCATTCCCTGTGTGTTTTGTCGGCTTCGTGCGCGGCTTTCGCAGGATGATCCAGGATGCTCCTTCATAATCCCCGCCGAAGGGGAGGAGAGAACAAAAAAAAAAAAAAAACGCACACGTCCGAGCGATACCAAGGAGGAGCCGCTGGGTCTCCGCTGGACCTGCGCGCCCCCCCTCCACCCCGCCGTGCCTCCCAGGAGCCCACGAAGGAGGCCGCGCCGCGCCGTGCGTCCCTGGAGCGCCCACGACAGGGGCGACCGCCGCGCGCACTTCGCAGCTCCCCCCCGCCCAGGGGGGGGAAGACACCGAGGCCCCGGCTGGGCCTGCGGGCACTTTTCCGCCGCGCAGCCCACAGTGGGCCTGGTTTCCACCACCACCACCACCATCAGTTGGAGGAGGAGGATGTCCTCCTCCTCGTCCTCCTCGTCCTCCTCCACCTCCTCCTCCTCCTCCTCCTCCTCCGCCTCCTCCTCCTCTTCGTCCTTTTCCTTCTCCCCCAACAACTTATGGTGGTGATGGTGGAAACCAAGCACATCACACGAGAGAACGGCGGAAGGTGCGCACTGCGCGGCACCCCCCAGGGTGCAATGGTCCCGCTGAGACCACTGCCCTGATAGCATTCCTGACTTTTCTTCCTCAAAGATGTTATGTTATCTACTCTCTTTCTCTTCCTGGAGGATGTTGAAAACAATTGGCAGTGGGGAGACGTTGCGCGAGGCTGTTCGCGCTCGAGACGATGGACAGAACTGCCGCTGGGCAGCGGGTACAATAGCTGTCCTGCGGTTCTCGACCGCACGTCTGAAAGTCCAGCAACACTGAATTGCTGCACAAAGGCTTGAGCCAAGACGGTGTCGGAAGAAACGTCTTGGGAAACGTGCGAAACACTTACCAAGGGCCTCATGGGCTTGGGGTTTGCCAGGGAACCTTGGGGAGACCACTAAGCATGGCTAGGCTGCTAGGCAAGGGAACCTGCTACGCCAGGGAACGCGGACTTACATAGTATGGATAGTATGTACGGGGTTCTTTGGAGCCTTGTCTTAAATTGTCTAGCGCACCGGGTCTCGATGGGCCAAATGTCGTAAGTAGGCTCACCCGGCCCCAGAAGGCCTCATGTCCGGCAGGTCCAGCCTGCTGGGACTCGTCGTCGCGCGAGAAGTACACCAGGGCTTCCAGGGCGGTGTCGGGATCCAGCGGGGTGCCGTGGTCTAGCTTGTCGATGCCCTCGGACTTGCGCTTGCGTGCTGACCGATGGAGAGGATCGTCCACTAGCCGCCAGCGCTGTCCGCTTAAAAAGAACTCCATCAGGGCCTTGGCAGCGCGGTCCTTCGTGAGACCGTCGGCTAACATGGCATCGCTGTGAACCCGGCGAATCTGGAGCCCTGTCTGCTGCTTCTGCTGCCAGATGCCCAGGCACTCGACACTGGTCCTCTTATCTCGAAGGCCCAGTCCAGCAGACTCGTTCATCTCGATGACGTGGTACCCGGACTTCCCGTCTGTGACCCGGACTCCAGGGCAGGTTGAGATGGCGTCGTTCACGGCCTGCCTGTTGGTGTAATCCACGCGGTCGCACTCTAGCTCGTAGATGAACAGTCGCACGCAGCTCATCTCGTCGAGCGTCTCCGTCATCATCTGCACCTCGGCACTCGCGCTGCTTCTGGCAACGCGCGGCAGCGTGCAAGATCTCCAAGAAATCGGCGCCACTGTCTCTGTGGATCCTTCTAGCAACGATAGCGGTGCCAGCACGATCATCCCACCTCCTCGGGGTTCTCCTGTGACCCGGGCAGCCCACGCGGCGTCGCCCCAGCCAACAACTGCCAGCTTCTCGATCGCAGGCATGACCATGGCGACGTCAGCGATGTCGTTCGCGGCGCGGATGAGCCTGTTGATCTTCTGAATCGTGGAGACCGTCGCGGTAGGAATCGCGGCTTGTAGTAGTGAAACTTCGGCGCTGAGCCACGGCGCTGACTGCTGCGCTCTCCAGCCCGCGGTGCCAAGCCGCCCCCGTAGATCAGAGAGTTCGCGATCAGAAACTCCGTCAGTTGGCTTCCTGCCGCGATTGACGACTGGAATCGCCTCCGCGTTCATGCTGTAGGTGTCCTGGGCGAGGCTGCACGTGAAATCATGGTTCTGGCGGATGCTGACTCCACATTGAACGAAACCTTGCTCTCCCAGGGTGCCCATCCGAAAGCTTGTTGAATCTCCTTCCGCTTCTGCAGGAAGGACTTGTTAGCGCGGTCTCCGGCGATCATCATGTCGCCCACGCGTAGAATGATCACGCCGATCGACTTGCCGCCCCCACCCCTGACGACCCAGACGCAGGGCTCGCACTGGATGGCCTCAAGCTTGACCTTGTCGAGAGCCCCCCTGCAACCACTTCCGAGGTGCGCGTGCGCAACCACATCGGTTTGAGGAACTGCAGCACGTCGCCCTCCTTCATGCCGAAGGCCTGGCGAACGTCCTTGGGCGGGTCAGAATAGATATTCCGCTTCTCCTCGTCGGTCTCTCCATGAAGGAATGCTGTCACTGCGTCGGCCTTCTCCAATAGCCACTTGTGCCGGGCGGCCAGAGCTAGTAAAAGTTGGCGAGCACGTCGAGAAGCGACTGGTGAGTCTGCATGTAGATATGATAGATCAGGATCGCTGAAGCCGGGCACCACAAGTCGAGCTTTGCCTCATTGAACGTTACCTTGTTCGTCCCTCTTCCAGGTGAGCACGAAACGGCAGCGTAGAAGACGCGCTGGATCTATGCCCTTGCGGCTGAGGATCCTCGCGGCCTTGGTGCTGAGAACGGAGGTGCACTCCTTCTGCTGGGCATCAAGTAGCATATGAGTTTCCTCTGGCGCTGCCTTCTTGAATGAAACTTCCACTCGACCCTTGCGAGCCTGCGCAGTATGTCATGAAGGCGTGCTCGTTGTTAACTGGAAACTCCAACACGATCAGCTCGTCCTCCTTCTTGGTCTCGTCGCACTGCTGGGTGCTGCAGGCGTAATCGCTGTAGAAGCTACCCTCCTGCAATTTGTAAAAGGAGCCCTCCTGAACTGCAGCGCTGATTCTGGACTTCTCGACGGGGAGCTCTGTCATCACGTCGGTGTCCACGGTCCGCTTCTAAGGTAGTTCTGATCGAGCATCTTCGGATTCAGGGTCTACCGCCAAATCTCCAGCGCCTGAGCCGCCCGGGAAGGGCTTCTGCGAGGCCTGATCCTCCATGTCATCGTCCCCAGGTCGATTTGTAAAGCTTCCTCGTTGGCTTCGGCTGGAACTTCAGCTTCTTCTGCACGTGGTCCTTCAGCAAGCGATTCGAGCCCAGGTGGTGGCTCTGGTGGTACGTCTTGTATAAGTGGCTCCTGTGGCTCCTCCAGCGTCCACGGATTCTGTTTCCGTCGCAACCCTCTCGTAGGCGCTGGAGGTGATGGCGCCGGTTGCGAAGCTGATGACGACGTTGCTCCTCCTCCGCCTCCAGGCGCGTAAACCTGAGGTGCCCCTTGAGATGGTAGAGGCGCGTCGTCATCTTCATCAACGGCCCAAGGTCCACATGGGTTGTGCTCGAAAGTTCGCGCGCTTGTAGATCCCCCGTCGTCGTAGGCGAGGTCTTCACTGGTGGGTGGCGGCTCGTTGGCGAGGCCGATCACATCGTTGGTGTCGAGCTGCTTCTGCCCCTCCCCGAACGCCCAGGCGCCTGGCCGTTCGCTCCGAGATCGGAGCGCGCCCATGGTTTCTTCAGAAGGCGTGGCTGGTCGTAGCTGTTCGGGCGCAACTCGGTAGAGCCGCCCTGCCAAGGCAATGTTCACGACTGGGCCAGGTAGACCAGGTCGGTGTCCAAAGCTAGCGGGTTCGTGACAAAGTACTCGTCCAGGTCCGTGCCAGCGCCCTCGCCCGGGCATTGATCGCGGCTACCCCTTCTTCCCCCAGGCCCCAGGTGGGAGCCTACGGTAGACGAAGACTAAGTCGCCGCAGTTGTACTTCTGGAAGAACCTGAACTTCGCCGCCTCTGCCCTCTTGACTCTATCGGAATTCTCGGTCTGGATGTGGGCCAGTCGGGATAGCCGACGTATATGAGACTCTCCGGCGACGGTGCTGTCCTGTAGCTCGGCGCTGATGAGCGGGAGGTTGGTCGGCTCGTCGTCGAGGTTGACAGTCGCCCCCGTAGGCGCCCTTCCGGCGTAGCGCTGAAGCGGGCTGAAGACGTCGACCCTCGCGGGCTGCCGTCTGGGGGCCGAACATCTCGCTGGTAGACACGTCGGGAGAAATCATCTCGTCGAAGGCGTCGAAGACTTCCTTGAAAGCTTCGATGGAGCGCTCGAGCTCCCCGATCTGCCAGCCTGGGTCAGCAGCGCACAGGAGGCGACCCGCTCCCTGAACTCGTCGGAGACTGCGCTGCCAGCTGGGCCGCAGCGCATGACCTCAGGGCGCCCCATCCATCCATGGGAACCACTTGGTGGCGAACATACATCGCAGGTCTCCAGCTCGTAATTGACGTGGATGTTATGGTATCTGCTTCTCGTCGATCAAACGCACTCAGAGAATGTCGAAACCGCGCCCAGAACTGCGAGCGAAATGGCGCTGGTGTTCGTGCTGCGACGACCCCAAGACGGCGACAAATAGAACTTCGTGGCCAGAATGCGGTAACTCTGCTGATGATGCTGGCGGCCGCTTTCGTAGGAGGTCGGCGAGCGCCACACATGTCGCACTTAAAGTTGCGAGCGACCCGTAGTGCTTCAGGTCGGGCGCCTCGACCTCAGAGATAGCGAATAAGATTAGCACGTAGAGGGTGTCCCAGATTAGCGTGGACAAGTCTCACGTAGCTCTCCTACACCTTGATCGTTTCCTTCTTCAGGCCGAGGGAGTCCGCCCCGTCCTTAGGTGGCAGCAGCTCCCTCGCCGACTCCGGGGTCGGCAACGCGGGGGGCTGCCGCGCAGCTGCCAGGCAGTGGCAGTTCACGATCTCCTCTTCGAAGTAGCTTAAGTTAGCGTTGCGTGCAAGTGCCCTCAAGATTCTTCGGATGAACAAGTTCGGATATCTTCCTGAGGCTTCGGCCCGGTCGCTTTCTTCAATCTCCTCCTGATAATGTCTTCCGCGACACTGAGGTGGCTGAAAGGCTGCCCAGATGCGCGCGTCGCTGGCGGGGAACTTCCAGCGTTTCTTCATGGGCCCCCCGGCATCGGGGGCTCGTGGCCCACAGGCGCAGCCGTCCACGATGACCTCGCAGGGCAGCAGCTTGCGTAGACCCTTCCAGCAGGTATTCTGCCAAGAGCGGCTGTTATGCGGCTGCTCGGCGATGACCAAACCCTCGAGGTTTGCCCACTTGGTGCACGATGAGACGCATGCTGTTCTCGAAGGTCCGCTGGCTCTTCAGTTGCTTCTTCCGAAGGTTCTCCTTCTGCTGGCTGGCGCGCTGGTTGACATTCTGGATGACCGATACGGTCCACAGGGTGGAGTGCTGACAACTAGTTATGGTCTATCCTCGTCGAGCATGTCCTTGGCCCTGTGATGGCCCCGCGGTTTGCTGAGGTCGAAGTCGCTATGTAGTCCGAGCCGCGCGAATTCCAAACCCTTCTGCTCGCAGATCTGGCCGAGGTTCGAGCCCTCAGGTGCGCAGGCTTCGATCAGGCGGCCGAAAGTAGAGAGGGCGCACATGGCTCCGAACAAGGCGGTCTTGAAACTGCGCGTCGCAGGCCTGATGGCTAGGCGCTGGCACCCCTTGAGGAGTCGGCTATCATCTCGGCCCCAACGGGCCCGCTCCTCATGAACTTCGCCCACTCTTTCTGCGCGATCTCCCCCGCGCACATCTTGCGGCACCAGCCGCAGGGGTTGACCTCCATGATAGGCTCGCCATTGGCGATCCCGCGCTGCGCGCGACACTCCGGAGCCACACAGCCCCGTGCGAAGTGGCTCTTGACCGCGCCGCCTAGGATGTAGGGCTTGGTCTCCTGCCTTTTGATCGACATCTCCTGCTCCTGCTTGACCTTGACCGCATGCTTGGCGTCGCCCAGCTCCTGAAGGATGTAGGCTACCAGCCGGTCGCAGATCTCCTCCTACTTGCCACTCTTGGTCAGCTCGTAGAGCTTGCAAAGCGGCTTGAGGTGGTTCGCGATCGTCATCATGCTGAACAGCCTGTAGATCTCCTCCGTGTCGGTGCCCACAAAGGCATTCACGTCCTGGTACTTCGTCAAGAAACCTGACCTCGCGATCTCGATGCTTTCGCGAAGCTCCTTGTTCTGCTGGGAAACAGCTGCGGTATCTTTCTCGGTCACCTTGGGAGCTGGAATCTTATCCTGCTTGACGCTGGGCTTCTCGCCCGGCTTCCAGGTCGGGAACTTCGTCGGGGAGATCGACGCGGGAAGTCCCATTCCGCCAAGCTTCCAGTTATGCTTCTCGATGGTATTCAAGAAGACCTCGCAGATTACCTTGCCACATCTCGTCGTGCAGGTCCAGGCTTGATGCACCTTCATCGCCCACATCTCCCACTGCGGCAAATGCTCGCCCAAGAACAGCTCCGAGCACCTCGTCACGTTCTCCGCGATCTCGAACATCAGGCAGTTCTTCCCGCCCACTCCAGCGCGGCGAACAAACTTCCCCGGGAGCCACCCGGCAGGCAGTCGCGGGCGCCCCTGGGTTGCTGAGAGCGCCCGCTGCGATCTGCTGCCCACTGGAATGCTGGATGGGTCGACAGGCAGAGCCTCCCATTCGCCCATCTCCTCGTCCTTGACCCTGACCTCCTGGGTCTCTGCTGCGCGGCATTTCGCCTCGCGGTTGAGGTTCGTGCGGATATGGGAGTTGATGAGAATCGCTGAGCTCTGGGCTCGAAGATTCGGCTCTTGCCGAAATGGCGATGGACAGAGGAGCATATGAGTCTCTAGGGAATCCAAGAAATCTTGGGATCTCTGGGAGCTCATGAAGAGGGTGTCTCGGCCTCTTGGGGATCCGAAGTAGACGTTAATGTAAACGAAGTGCTAGTGGTTTGTGTAATGGCATTCCCGGGAGTAGCCGAAGTCGGTCTCGGAGATGCCGTTTCTGACGTACCAGAGGTTTCCGCATCCGAAATTCCGAGAGTCGCCGTTTGTGATCTTCCGAAACCCGCTGATGATCTTGATGTGACCCCGTTAACGATGGTGATGCAGGCCTCCAAGACGTACCCGAAGCAGCAGTCTTGGGTGGACTCGTCTTGGGATCTTTTGGGGAATCAGATTGGGCGTCCCGGGCCTTTGGGCTCATATGTAGGGGATCTCGTGCGGTTTCACGTTCCGGCGGCTGCTCTTCGTCTGTTCTACCCTCCAGCACTGGCGCAGCGATCGGCGTTGAGGGCGCGACCTCGAATTCGAGGGTCGCCACGATGCCGAAGTCAGCTTCTGCCACGAGAGGCAACGCAGAATGGCCGATCGAAGGGAGAGCAGCTTAGCTCGGCGACCGAGTCTCTTGAAGTAGATTTCGTTCTTCTCGCGGTCGATCACTGCCCCGAGCCGTCGCAGCACGCCCACCCCGATCAGCAACGAAGATTCGGCGTCCAGGATGTCAAGCTCTAGATCGCCACCAACACCAGCGATGTTCAGTGGGAACGTAGCCTTGCCAGTGCAGGCATTGGAAATGCCGTCGCCGAAGATGAACGTCGTCTTCTGCGAGGTGCCCATCTTGATGTCATTGCCCGTCGCGTCGTAGATCAGGTCGCGCAGCTTCTCGACAGCCTGGGCCCCGACGATGGGGAAAGTAGCGCCGATGTCCAGGATGCCGAAGCCCCTGTAGGCACTCTCCAGCACGCTCATCAGAATCCAGCCGCTCGTCTCTTCCATCGCGGCCAGAACCAGGAGCTCCTCGTCGCAGCGCTTCGGAACCTCTGGCTTGCTCAGCGCGTCCACTAGCTCGCGCAGCGACCTGTCGTGCTTGATCATCGCCACCTCCATCTCGGCGTCGCGCTAGCTGTTGTATCAGGGGGACGTAAGACCTGGGTACAGGGAACTCGGAAATCCCCGACGAGGTCGTCAAAAAAATGACGAGGCCGAGCCTGCATTTTGACGAGGCCTCCCGCTGCAGACATCCCACGAAACTCCTCCTCATCAAAATCCGAGGCGCGGTCGTCAAAAAACGATGGCGAACCCGAGTCCTGGCAAACCCGGGTCTTACACTCCCCCGATTGTAGAACACGAACGACGAGAAGCGCCCTTCTTCGGTCCACGATAGAGGACGGACGAGCGCTTGAGAGGGCGTGCTGGTAGACGAGCTTCGCAGCGGCCGCACGCACGGCGGGCCTGGGAGACCATAGGGCGGGGCGGGGGTGCGGATCGGCAGCACGTGGCGCGCCCAGCGTGCCGGCAGGCGCCCCTCCTCCCAGTCACTGGCCCCTCTGGGGCGGGCTCTGGGACAAAAGGGGGAGGGGCCCCACCAGGCGGAAAGTGGTGTCAGGGGGTGCTCGGGGCGAGGGAATGGGCACGCGCTGCCCGTTCTGTTCGCCCCGAGTGCTCTTCTCCAGACCTCAGCTCAGGAGCCCTACTCATCTTCCTCCTTCTTCCCCTCCTTCTCCTCCTCCTCCTCCTCCTCCTCCTCCTCCTCCTCATCCTCCTCCTCTCATCTCACATCATCATCATCATCATCATCATCATCATCATCATCATCATCATCATCATCATCATCGTCATCATCATCATCACATCATCATCATCATCATCATCATCATCATCATCATCATCATCATCATCATCATCATCATCATCATCATCTCATCATCATCATCATCATCATCATCATCATCATCATCATCATCATCATCATCATCATCATCATCATCATCATCGTCCTCGTCCTCCTGCTCCTCCTCCCTCCTTCTTCTCGTCCTCGACCTCCTTCTTCTCCTCCTCCTCCCTCTTCTCCTGCTCCTCCTCCTCCTTCTCGTCCGACGACTCCTCCTCCTCGTCCTCCTCTCCTCTTCCTCCTCCTCCTCCTCCTCCCCCTCCCCCCTCCCCCTCCTCCTCCTCCTTCTTATTATCATTCATATGATTTCTACGAGTCGCATTATTGTTCTTATATTGATTGGTATGATTCATAGTATTCGTCTTATTATTAAGATTCGTATTCGTCTTCTTAGTTGACTTCTTCTTATTAGTAGCATTCGTATTATTATTCGTATTCGTCGTAGTAGATGTCTTCGTAGTGTTAAGGTCATTAGTATTAGTATCATTTGTATTAGTGTGATCAGTAGTATCATTCTTAGTAGTGTTAATATTATTATTTTTCAATAATATTAGTAGTGGAGTGGTATGCGTATTCGTAGTAGTGTTAGTAAGGCTATTATCATTATTAATATTCCACTGATCAGTATTAGTATTCTTGGTGTGAGTATTATTCGTTGTATTCGTCTTACTAGTCGTATTATTATGCGTTTCTGCTCATTAGTATCATTGTTATTCTTCATACTGTGCCGTATAAGTATGCGCAGTAGTGTTAGCATTCTTCGTATTACGATTAATAAGTGTCATGTTAGGTTTAGTATCCGTGATAAAGGTAGTAATAGTGGTATGTAAAAAAAATACGGTTGATACAAATACTAGCATTCGTGATCGTATGTGTATTATTGCTCGTGCTCGTAGTAACAGTTGTAAGATTACTCGTGCCGGTACGATGCATGTGATTCGCAGTAGTTTATGTTTTCGTCTTACTGATCAAATCAGTAGTGATATTCGTATTGGTCATACTAATACATGTGGTCGTGGTATTCGTAGTGTTTCTCTGTCGTGTCCGTACTCTTAGTATTTATCGTAGTAATAGCATCCCGCTTATTAGTATTAGTCTTACCTGTATGAGTGGTAGTTTTAGTTTTAGTAGTAGGAGTCGCATAATGATTAGTGTCCACGTCTCCGTCCAGTTAGTATCATTAGTAATATCAGTGGTCTTCAGATTCTTCGTAGCACAGATATTCTTATGAGTACAGTGAGTCTTCGTTCTGGTAGTAGTAGTAGTAGTAGTAGTAGTAGAAGTAGTAGTAGTAGTAGCAGTAGCAGTAGTAGTAGTAGTAGTAGCAGTGTTATTATTATTCGTCGTATTAGTCTGTTGTTTCGTCAGCTTCTTCTGTTTCTCCTTCTCCTCCTGTCTCCCTCCCGCCCGCCCTGCCTCCATCCATCCATCCCTGCCTCTCTCCCTCCCGCCCGCCCTCCCTCCTTCCCTCCTCCTCCTGCTCCTCCTCCTCATCCTTCCTCCTCCTCCATGTCCTCCTCCTCCTCCTGCTCCTCATCCTCCTCCTCCTCCTCATCATCATCATCCCATCCCTCCTCCCAATCGTACATCTCGATGTCAGCCTCCTCCCCCTCCTCCTCCTCAAGGACGCTGGATCAAGCACCACCACTGACAGACACGTCTGTTTAGCAATCGCAAGAATTGCGTTCGCAACGCATCTTCGCATCCCCATCTTCTCCTTCTCAATTCATGTCGAATCGCCTCTTCCTTCTCGAAACCCTTCTCTTCAGAATGAAGATCCAAATTAAAGGCGGGATGTCACCGCAAAAACCTCACCTCCTCCTCCTCCTGCCAAACGGGCATCTCGCGTCGCATGCCGAAATCAGTCGAACGCCCTTGCGCGCGTGCTGGGGGGGCGGCACGGTCCGTGTCAAATAATACCACGCGGCCACTCTCGCACGTCGGCCGCGCCCCGACTTCTCCTCCTCCTCCTCCCCTCCTCCTCCAACTCCTCCTCCTCCTCCTCCTCCTCCTCCAACTCCTCCTCCTCCAACTCCTCCTCCTCCTCCTCCAACTCCTCCTCCTCCGCCTTCCCCCTCACCCTAAATCGCTCCACTATGACGGGTGTGCTCTTTGATATCGCGGGACGATCACCCCAGAAAGGAACTTCAGGAGAATTGCTAGATCGATATTGGCTGCAGTGTGGGACACTGAGCGTACCCGATAGCCCTCCAAGCGTCGCGTTGTCCAACCTATTGAAAGAGCCGCCGCCCTGTTCTAATAGTACGGCTCGACCCGCACCGCAGCAAATACGATGTGGATTAGCCAGTCGAAGCAGCAGTGAAATACACCAGCGGTGTCAATG
>CAUYUJ010018816.1:0-7500 GCA_963575745.1 Prorocentrum cordatum | reverse complement strand
CTGCTCCTTCTCATCCTCCTGATCCTGCCAACCCTCTCCTCCTGCGTTTCCCTTTCCTCCTCCCTCCCCTCCCCCTCATCCTCCGCCCGGCCTTCCCCTCGACGACCGCACCAGCGACACGAGTACACCGCAACTTGCCGCATAGCCAAGGACAGAGCAGATCGCACGCAACGTTACAACAGACTGGCCACAGGTTGGGACTTGGCCATCGGGGCTCACACACACACACACACACACACACACACACACACACAAAACTGGCCCTAGATCCACCAGGCGGCCATCGGAAAAACCAAAACCTGCGCGCGACCGCCCTGTCAGGGGTGCCACTGCATGCCCCCGCCAAGCGCAAGTACTTGCCAAGTGGTCATCATACGCGCAGATGGCGGCCGCATTCGGTCGCAGGACATCCCCACCGGCCTGGGGAGCCCTGCTGCGAAACCCGCGGGGCCCGCATACCCCCGCCGCCAACCAGGACGCCCCTGGCCCGCCCGCGCACGGGCAGGCCCACTGCCGATCCGCCCTCGCCCGGGCGGCGTGTCCACCGCCCTGGCGCCTCAAAAAGTCCACGATGGGTCCAGTGGCCTCCTGGGTCCGAATAAGTGGGGTTGGAGGATCCCGCCGCATCGGCCATGCCGTGGCGACGTCGGCGACGCACTGGCGACGCTGGCGGGGAGAAAATCTGGCCCCGCATCGAGCCGCATCGCCGATGCATCGGCGATGCGGGGAGATCCTCCGACCCCGTCTACTCCGACCCAACTTGGCAGGCCTAGATCTCGCGAGACCGAGCATCGTGCACAACCAAAGGGCCCCCAAAGGCAAGCGGGAGCGGCTGGGCCGACGGCCAGCGCAGCGCCCAGCCCGGCGGCGGCTCTGGGGCCCCAGCCCGACGTGCGGTCCGACGTGCGGTCCAGCTGCTCGCACGCTCGAGTCCGGGCGGCATAGCTTTTACGTCGGCGGCTAGGCTGGCGATGAATGGCATGAACGGGGGTACCATCGGGCCGACTTGTGCCACCATGCACAAGGAGCCCCTCCTTTTCCTCGTCCTCGTCCTCGTCCTCGTCCTCGTCCTCGTCCTCCTCCCGTCCCTCCTCCTCCTCCTCCTCCTCCTCCTCCTCCTTCTCCTCCTCCTTCCCCCTCCTCCTCCTCCTCCTCCGCCTCCTCCTCCTCCTCCTCCTCCTCCTCCTCCGCCTCCGCCCGCCTCCCCTCCGCCTCCGCCTCCGCCTCCGCCTCCGCCTCCGCCTCCGCCTCCGCCTCCGCTCCGCCTCCGCCTCCGCCTCCGCCTCCGCTCGGCCTCGCCCGGCCTCGCCTCGCCTCCCCTCCTCCTCCTCCTCCTCCGCCTCCGCCTCCGCCTCCGCCTCCGCCTCCGCCTCCCTCCGCCTCCCTCCTCCTCCTCTCCTCCTCCTCCTCCGCCTCCTCCTCCCCTCCTCCTCCTCCTCCTCCTCCTCCTCCTCCTCCTCCTCCCCCTCCTCCTCCTCCTCTCCTCCTCCCTCCTCCTCCTCCTCCTCCTCCTCCTCCTCCTCCTCCTCCTCCTCCTCCCTCCTCCTTCCTCTCCTCCTCCTCCTCCTCCTCCTCCTCCTCCTCCTCCTCCTCCTCCTCCTCCTCCTCCTCCTCCTCCTCCTCCTCCTCCTCCTCCTCCTCCTCCTCCTCCTCCTCCTCCTCCTCCTCCTCCTCCTCCTCCTCCTCCTCCTCCTAGCCGTTCTGCGCTCAAGCTGAGTTTTGCAGGCGCGTTTCTTCAGAGCGGCTCGCGTCTGCGGGCCAAAGTGTCTCGGCGGGAGGCCCTATCCTCCCAATCTTTCCCACGATTCCTCACAGGCAGCTGCGATGGGGTATCAGTGGGCATCAGGGCGTTGGTCAGCGCACAGTCCTCCTTGGCGTGGTGATCAGCCTGCTGGTGTGCCTCCTGGACCTCAGCTTCCCCTTCCTCTGCAGCCTGGAGCGCAACTCTGGCCAGGGCCAGCTGCCGCGCATCAGCCGTCAGGAGGTGGAGGCCAGAAATGGGCATGCTCCAAGTGCCCATGCCGTCGCAACGCTGCTACCGCCGCTTTCTGCAAGCACTGCAAGGCCCCGCGCGAGTACTACCCGTCGGCCCCTGGCTGGCAATATGGTGCTCCTGGGTCTGCTCAACCACCTGGCTTCTTCGGCTTGCCTCGTCAGGCCCCTGTGTTTCCTGGTGGTCGAGCCCCTGCCCCACCTGATGGTCCCCAAGCCGAGCCCCTACCCGATGCTGGTGGCATGGATGACAAGGAGCTCGAGGTCTTGGTGGCCAGCCTTGGTAAGGCAGGCGATGCAGTCGGCGCAAAGAAGTTTCAGGCTGTTCTGGACGCGAGGAGAGCACCTGTGCTTGAGGTGCCAGTGGAGCGCAAAGTCAATCAAGCTTTCCACACTCTTCGCGCCGCTGAACAACGCCTACAGAAGAACGTCACGCTTTTCACCAACCTGGAGCAGTCTTTGGAGGCACAGCGCAAGCTTGTGGTCGTGGCCAACGACGAGTACAAGCAGGCAGAGCTGGAGCACCAGCGTTTGGTTGCGGAGCTGGCCAAGAAGTCGGGGCCGAAGGCGGGACCTCCGCCCAAGCCTCAGGTCACGGTCAAAGATATTATTGACGGCAAGACACACGAGCTTATCACGCTCGGCGACATGTTCTCTTTCGGGGATGATGAGTACGAGCTTTCCACGGAAGATAAGCAGGCAGCAGACTCCTTGGTCGAGCAGCTCAATGCTGGCCTCAAGGAGGCCACCACGAAGGTCTTCGCTGAGGCGGCGGCTGCGGTGGAGAGAGCAAAAGCTGATCACAAGGCGCTGCTGGAACGTCTGGCAGGGAAGCGTCGTCGTCGCGATGAGTCTGCAGGTGGACCTGGTCAGGTACCTCCTCATCAGCCAGGTGACGCCGCGGCCCCGCCGCCTGCCGCCACTGCCTCTGAGGGAGGGGGAGCGGGCGGTACGGGTGGGGGGAACGGGGCGCCACCAGCTGACAGCTCGTCGGCCATTTTGCGTGCTGCCGCCAGTATTGTGGCTGGTGGTTCCAGCACTGGCAAACAGAGTTCCTAGCAGGGTTGAGGCCGAAGCCTCACAGTATCACGTACACCCGATGTTTATATCTTTGGCTGACGCCATCTCAGCTCGGCCTCCTGTGGAGATTGTGAGGCAAGAGCGAGTGAAGTTTTGCTCGAGTGGCCCTACCTGTCTCAAGCGTGGTCACGCGATTCAGGCCAGGGTTGCTCAGATCACGTCTCTGCCTGGACCTCGGGACCCTGTTTATGTGAAGCCCTTTGTTGCCCAGGATACCCCTCCTCACGTTGATGCGGTCGCCTTATCTTTTGAGACCTGCAACGTGTCGGGGTGGAAATCCTCAGGCAAGTCTTGGCTCTCCAGATCCCAGGCCCATGTTGTAGTTTTGCAAGAGCACCACTTAGCCTCTCAGGAGGACATCCTCCAAGCCTCTGCCTGGGCCCTTCGAGCGGGGTGGAAAAGTTTGTGGGAGCCAGCCTTGGAGTCTGAGTCTGGAGGTACGTCTGGAGGGGTTGCTATCCTTTGTCGCAGTTGGCTGGGCCTCCATCGTCTCCCTGACGTCTCCAAGTTGTTGCACCGCGTGATGGGCGCGGCCGTTCAGATTCCTGGTGGTTTGGAGGTCTCGGTTTTCTCTGTTTACATGCAGGACGGTAAGAAGCTGGAAGAGCCCAACTGCACGCTCTTAGCCGACCTCGGGGCGGCAGTCTCATCTTGTGGTTCATCTTGGCTGATTGGCGGCGGCTTTAATTTCCACCCGGCCTTGCTGCAAGAGTCAGGATTTGACGTTCGATCTGAAGGACGGGCGGTTTTTCCTGATGTCGTGGGGACCTGTACGACAACGGGGGGTTTACGTTTAAGCGATTTCTTCGTGTGCAGTCGAGGCCTTAGTTCGGCTATTCGGGGGGTTACGGTGATCTCCGAATCCGACCTCTCTCCTCACTCGCCCGTTCGGCTTACCCTCTTCCCTCAGATCGGACGGCTGCGTTCGCTCGCGTTCAGGAAGCCTCCTAGGATCCCTGTCGAGAAGATGGTGGGTCCGCAGCTGGCTCCCCCCGATCTGGCGAGCCTTCTTGCCAAGCTTCAGAGCGGTGTCGACACTGCTCGATCTGGCGATGGGTTGCGCACGCAGGAGATTTTAGACCAGTGTTATGGGGAATGGGCCGATGCGGCCGAAGTCGAACTCACTCGTGCCACTGGGGTCGACCTCCCGCGGATGGGCCTTCGTGGCCAGCCCCCCAAATTGGTGTGGCGTTCGGTTATGGATCAGGACGTTCGCAACCCCCGCAACCCGTCCCTTTTCGCCATCAGATGGCTTTGGCAGCGTTTTCAGGTGCTTGTCGGTCTGCTCAGCCAGGGAGCGCCGCTTGAAGCGGCCACTCAGCCTCTCCTCCAGCCTTCGGCGTCTATCTCGAGCGCGCTGGTGGAGCGCGCGTTGCTGCTCCGCGACGTTCAAGCCTTTGCTGCGAAGGCCGAGTTGTCCCCGAGCACGGTGGACATGGAGGTGGCGCAAGTTTTAAAAGATCGCATCCGTGGAGCCCTGGACCAGACCATCCATGAAACTCGCTCGGCCTCCCAGGCGTCCTGGAAGCAGTGGGTTTTGGAAGGGTTCAATAAAGGGGCCAAGCGGGCCCACTTGGTTACTCGTGATCCTAAATCCTTTGTGCCCACCACCACCCTCATTGATGGAGACCGTGTTGTTAGCGACCCCCACAACCTTCTTCAGCGTGAGGAGAGCAGGTTCAAGGCCCTCTGGAGGGCCCAGGTGACGGCCCCGACACCTCCCGCCACCTTCGATCCTGCCCCTGATCTCCCTCCCATCAGCCCTGAGGAGATAAGGAGTGTCTGTGGGAAGCATAAACTTTTCTCGGCCGTCTCGACGGACGGCTTCCACATCCGCCATTTTGCCTGGCTGTCTGAAGCCAGCTTGCAGTGCCTGGCTCTCATTATGCAGATGATGGAGATCTCCTCTTTTCTCCCTTCTCATATTCGAGTTGTCATCCTTCACCTGATCCCCAAAGCTCTTCCTGGTCTCAGGCCCATTGGTTTGTTCGGGGGCCTTTATCGGGCCTGGGCTAAAATTCGGAGGCCGCTTGGTTTGGCCTGGGAGGAGGCCAACTACAGGCCTTGGTTTGCCGCGGGACGTTTTATGGGAGCTGCTGACACGGTGTGGCGACAAGCTGCACGGAGTGAAGGGGGGGTGGCCGCTGGCCTCTTTGCCGTCACTCTGCTGTGGGATTTTCAGAAATATTATGAAAGCATAGATCTCGACCGTATGCTGGGCAAGTGTCTGCTTTTGGGCTTTCCTGCTGCGGTGGCGCGTCTCTGCTGTTCAGCGTACAGATGTGCGCGTCACATCGTGTTAGGTGGTTTCATGACGGACGCCTTTTTCGCCAGCTTCGGCATCGTGGCCGGCTGCTCGTTTGCAACGACGCTTATTCGAGTCAACAGCCTGGAAGCCCTCGACCAGGTCGAATGGCCCATTTGTACCACTTACGCTCTTTATATTGACGACAACGCAGTTCACGCCATTGGATCGGAGGTCGAGGTGCTCGAAGGGCTGGTCTCCGCCAGTTCGCAGTTGGTCGTCGCCATCTCTGAGGGGATCGGCGCCACCCTGGCCGAGGACAAAGGGGCTCTAATATCGTCCGACAGAAAACTTGGTTGTAAGGTCCAGGAGGCCATTGGGGTGGCCCTCGCGGGGCCCTTGGTTTCTTCGGCCCCGAATTTAGGCGTCGACGACACGGTCGGTCGCCCAGTTCGTCAGCAAGGTCGTAATGCTAAAGCCAAAGCCCGTCGTTTCAAGGCTTCTCGTCGTGGTAGGCGCGTGGGGAGACTCGCTCGCACGGTTGGACGCAAGGCTCGAAATGTCTGGTGCTCTGGAGTCCTTCCTGCGGCCACTTACGGCGCCGAAATCTCTGGGATTTCCGACGGGGAACTTTTGGCTTTAAGACGGTCCTTTGCCAGCTCTATCAAGCCGAGTGCGGGTGACCGCTCGCTTTCGATTCTTCTGCATCTGGAAAGGGACCCCACCTGGGCGGTTCAGATTGCTCCGATTTGTAGATGGCATAAGGAACTCTGGCACGCCCATTTGTCCTCTCACCCCTCGGTTTTGAGTTTTGCTGAAATGAGAGAAGTGTGGGGATCGGTTTTTGGTTTGGAATCCAAGTCTTGGAGATCTGTTTCAGGTCCAATCTCAGCCATGAGGAAAAGTCTCGAGAGGATCAGTTGGCAGATGCCCAACTTCGCCACGCTGATCGACGATCGCGGCGTGGAGCTGCCGTTGCTGTGCCTGTCGCCTGCTCTCGTGCGCCGTCTCGCCATGGAGGCGGTCTTCAGACAGCTGGAGTGGATGATTGGAGGTAAGCTTTTTCTCCCTGGTCGGGGCTGCCTCGATGTCGTCCATGAAGCTCTAGCGACCAAACGTTTTTCTCCGCTTGAAAAGGGCATCATCCGAGCCTGGAGCACGGGTGCGGTGTGGACTCGCATCTACGCCAGGTCCAAAGGGTACGAGTTCCCAGAGTTTTGTGAGTTGTGTGGGAAGGCTCGTGACACTATGTACCACAGGTTATGGGCATGTCCTTGTTTGGACGCCAAACGTCGTGAAGCTGTGGGGGATGAGATCGTCGACGGGGTGACGGACTTCGTTTCGCAGGGAAGACATCGCTTGACTCTGGTTACCCGAGGCATCCTGGCTCATCCTGGTGACGAACACCCCCCCCCCGCTCGAAGAGGGTTTCCTGGGACGTCTCGTGGCGCGGGGACCCGCCTTCTGACAATGTTTTTAGCCTCCAGGGGAAAGTTTTTGTTGACGGTTCCTGCTCTCGGCACGTTATAAAAGAGCTGAATCGTGCGTCCTGGTGTGCGGTTTTGTTTTCCGACGAAGATGAGCTGCTGTGTACTATGAGATGCCCTGTGTGGGCCCCGCTCCCCCAGACCCCTCAAGCCGGCGAGTTTTCGGGATACTGGGGGGCGGTCATGTGTCTCACTGGCCCTAGCTCGATCATCACCGATTGTGCCAACGTTGTTACTCAACATGAGCTTCCAAGAGATGCTCAAACTTTTTTCAAACGTATGTACTCTGGTGTCTTTGTTCAGCTTTTGTCCAGGCCCGAGCGTCGTCACATTCGTGAGGTGCTCAAAATTAAGGCTCACCAGTCCTTGTCTGAAGAAGGCATCTCAGCTCAGGAGGAAGCCGCTCGTCTAGGGAATCGCTTGGCCGACCAAGGGGCTAAGGAGGCCCTTGCGTTTCATCCCTCAGACTCAAATGTGCTGGAAGAAGCTAACGAGAGTGTGAAGTTTGCCAGGGCTGCCTGCAAGCTCGCGGCTAAGTTGCTGCCAGAGTTTGCTGCTCTCAGCTCTATTAAAGATGTGCCTTACCTCCCTGTGGTGAACGTGCCCAAAGTTGCTTCTGGTAACGTTCACAAGTGGTTTAGGTTTGAAGGCTTTTGGCGCTGCTCTCGGTGTTTCCAGATTCGTCGGCCTCGGGAC
>CAUYUJ010018815.1:756607-816266 GCA_963575745.1 Prorocentrum cordatum | reverse complement strand
TTGACAACAAATGCTTCCAGATGACTGACTTAAGCAAGGCGTCTAACATCATGACGTCACGCTACGTATACAAATGGAAGTTCGTCAAGAATGAAAAGGCGAAATGGAAAGGACGATCCGGCTACGCTTGGTACTCCGTGGCTTCATGGACCTCGAAGCCTTTGATGTCGAAACCTTCTCTGGCACGGCAAGGAGGTCAAGCCAGAGACTGCTCGCAAGTTCTGCTGCATGCAACAAAGCTTGGATTATCGCTTCCCTGGACATCAACATGGCTTTCTTGAAGGGACTGACCTATGGCGAGCTCGCCGCGGCAACGGGCGAGAAAGAACGTGTGGTGTGTTTCACACTACCACCTGGGTCAGAAGCTGTCCTTCGCACACTGCCAGGCTTTGAGTCATATGACGAATCAAAGCATTGTCTCCGGTGTCTGAAACCGGGGACGGGCACGAAGGATGCTCCCAGGGCATTCTCGCTGAAGCTCAGGTCCATCACTAGGAGCTTTGGGCTACAGCCTACTTCATACGACGAAGAGTTCGAGATGAGCCCAAACCTCTTGACAGCCAAGCATGTTGATGACATCAATATGACTGGGAAGGAAGAGGCTATCGACAAGTATGTCAAGTGTGTTGAAGATACGTTTGGGAAGTGCAAACTGAACAAGCACACATACACGAACTGTGCTGTTCGGTACAACAAGACCGATGATGGGAGCGTCACTCTCGATCAGGACGAATACATCAAACAGCTTCGCCCTATCACACATCCAGAACTCACAGGAGCTGATCCTGAAAGCAAGGCGACGAAGACAATTTCTGATATGTTCGTTAGTCTTCGTGGCGCTCTAGCCTATGCGTTGATCACGCAGGTATGGCTAATGGTCTATGTTGTTTCACTACAACGTATCCAAGAACCGACAAACATCCAGGTACGACGACTAAACGCGGTTACCAGAAAATTGCAGGCAGGTCCGAAGAAGATCGTGTATCATGCTATGACTCCAACAGGAGAAGTCGACCTGCATAGCGATTCTGGCTATCGTCGTCTCAACGGAGATGAAGACGACGAAGTCAAAGGCTATGGTATCCGCGGGGCTAACCTGCTAAGGCGTGGCCACACGCAAGCGGGGAAACCCGTCGTGCACCTGGTGGACGCATACTGCAAGTCTCATCGACTGCAGTTGCGTTCGAGCTACTCTGCGGAAACACTGGCAGCAGCCCACAACTTGGAAGACTGCTACCCGACCATTGTGACGCTCCACGAGCTACACTCGGGACCATTGACCCCCACACAGCTGAAGAACATATTGGAAATGGGAGGTCTATGTATCAAAGTCACTCTGACTATTGATGCCGAGTCTGTCTTCAAATCTTTGTCTAGCAAGGATCTGAAGAAACCCACAGAGTGCACTCTGCTTGGGCACATCAGCTGGATTCGCCAGATGATGGAACGTGGAATCGTGGAAAGCGTCCAATGGTGTGACACGCGAGATATGACTGCCGATGGTCATACCAAAGGTAGCATTGACCGCGCGTTGCTCCTACAAGTAATGGCCGGCCAGCAATCCTTCAAGCACGAGCTGAAGAAACATACACCGTATAGGGCGGGCCGGTCGTCTCAGGACGGCCCTGCCTCCCGAGCCAGCGGGGAAACCCGCGGGCAGGTGCGCTTTAGCAGCGAGGAAACTCGCCGGTAGCGAGGCTACTCGCGCGCCCTTTCCTTGTAGGCAGCCGCTGCTGCTTAGCACTGTTTTTTCCGCATAATAGAAGTGCGGTACCTGCTCGTCTCCTCCCCCTCCGACTTTAAACGGAGAAGGTTAAAGGCGAGATATAAATCGAGCATGTACCGCTGCCGTGCCTGGCTCAAGCCGGGCCCGGACAGATATGTGACTGTGCCTCACTGAGGCGCACTACTTGCATCCGAGATCGGAAAACATCCTTTTCCATTGACGATGCCCATCCTACTCTTTACTCCAGATCCCATGCTTCGTCTCGCTCTCTTGCTCATGCGCTATGAGCCAAAGCCTGGGATATGGGAGCGCCTAAGGCGGACTACATACCTAAGCTTACCAGCTTGTTTTCGACTTCTTGGGCCTTCTTGGAGCGCTGTTGGGCCGTCTTTGAGCGGTCTTGAGGGTTTCTCGGGCCGTCTTGGGGTGATCTTGGGGGCCTCTTGGACCGCCTTGAAAGGTGTGAAAGACGAAGAGGCGGATATGTTAAAAATGCACGTTTTCCGAAGGGAATGGGACGATTTTTGCTTGTGGGAGCCCTCTTGGGACGCCGCTTAGGGACCTCTTAGGGACCTCTTGGGGCGTCTTGAAGGCCTGTTGGGCCGTCTTGAGGCCATCGTAGGCGTTTGGGAGTGATATTTTGGCGTCTCCCGGCTCTCTTGGACCGTCTGGAGGGCTTCTCGGACCCCTCTTGGACCGATGTGGAGCCCTCCTGGGCTCCGAAAAAGAGTTCTTGAGGGTTTCTTGGGCCTTCTTGGAGCGTTCCCGTCTTTGAGCGGTCTAGAGGGTCTCTCGGGCCGTCTTGGGGTGATCTTGGGGGCCTCTTGGACCGCCTTGAAAGGTGTGAAAGACGAAGAGGCGGATATGTAAAAAATGCACGTTTTCCTAAGGGCATGGGACGATTTTTGCTAGTGGGAGCCCTCTTGGGGCGCCGCTTAGGGACCTCTTAGGGACCTCTTGGGGCGTCTTGAAGGCCTGTTGGGCCGTCTTGAGGGCATCGTAGGCGCTTGGGGGTGATATTTCGGCGTCTCCCGGCTCTCTTGGACCGTCTGGAGGGCTTCTCGGGCCCCTCTTGGACCGATTTGGAGCCCTCCTGGGCTCCGAAAAAGAGTTCTTGAGGGTTTCTTGGGCCTTCTTGGAGCGCTATTGGGCCGTCTTTGAGCGGTCTAGAGGGTCTCTCGGGCCGTCTTGGGGTGATCTTGGGGGCCTCTTGGACCGCCTTGAAAGGTGTGAAAGACGAAGAGGCGGATATGTAAAAAATTGACGTTTCCGAAGGGAATGGGACGATTTTTGCTTGTGGGAGCCCTCTTGCGGCGCCGCTTAGGGACCTCTTAGGGCGTCTTGAAGGCCTGTTGGGCCGTCTTGAGGCCATCGCAGGCGTTTGGGAGTGATATTTCGGCGTCTCCCGGCACTCTTGGACCGTCTGGAGGGCTTGCCGGGACCTTGCCGGGACCTTGCCGGGACCTTGCCGGGACCTTGCCGGGACCTTGCCGGGACCTTGCCAGGACCTTGCCGGGACCTTGCCGGGGTACTTTTCGTCCGGGGACCCCCGGGTTGAGCAGTTACCGGAGATCTTAGCACGCCTCTGGCCCGTTGGGCCGGCGAATTCTGCCTCGGCCGTGTCGTCGCCGTCGCCGTGGTCGTCGCCGTCGTTAAGGTGAGGAACAGATGCCGATACCTCCAGCCCCCCATCAGGTAGACAGGTCTAACGATCGCTCCGCATCGCTGAGCATTTGCGATGCGGCGTAATCCGGAGTTCTAGTTTTTCCGTCCCGACGTCGCCAGTGTATCGGCGATGCATCGGTCGCGCGGTGCGATCTTTGGACCCCGGTGCCGCTGTACGTCCATCGTCGCCACGGCTGGACTCGTCCCGAAACCCTGGTCAGGGCGCACCTGGGCAGAGGTCCCACAGTCGTCATCGTCCGGCGGCCTCGGTGTTTTCGTCGTCGTCGTCGTCGTTGGCGCTCTTGGCCCTTCCTTGGGGTGGGCCTGCGGGGTCTGGCTCCTCTGCACCACCCCCCCGCTCCCCCACCCGCTTCTTGCATCCCTTCCTTGCCGATCTCGGATAGGGGGGGCGGGGGAGGGGAGAGAAGGAGGAGGAAGAATACCAAGGAGGAGAAGGAGGATGAGCATTATGGATAATATTAGGAGGAGGAGGAGGAGGAGGAGGAGGAGGAGGAGGAGGAGGAGGAGGAGGAGGATGTTCAGGAGGTCGATGAGGACGAACATAATCGGAATAGGAGGAGGAGCCGGAAGAGAAATGGAGGCGACAATGGAGGGAGGGAGGGGGGAAACGAGAAGATGAGGAAAGAAGGAGAAAGATGATGAATATGAGGAATATGTGAGTGAGAGAGAAGATGACGCGGAAGGTTGGAGGATTGCGGTGGGCGGATGAAGACGAGTAGTAATACGAGGAGGAGGAGGAGGAGGAGGAGGAGGAGGAGGAGGAGGAGGGAGAGGCATACAGAGGAGGACGAGGAAGACGAAGGTGCGGGAGAGAAGGAGGAGGAGCTTGGAGGAGGTTGCTGGAGTGGGAGGTGGACGGAGAGAAGGCGAAGCCCGATGTCACATGTTTCGCTCATGGCCGCACGCTGTAGGGATTCTTGCACCCCGGCGTTCCGCGCGGCATCAGGGCCAGGCGCGACACGACGCCCATCCTGGCCTGGGGCCCAGGGGGGGCGTCGCGTCGCACCGTCGACGAGGGCGCGTAGAAGGCTGGCGCCTTGCCGCGCCGCGCGTACTTTGCGATTGGCCCAACAGCCCCCCCGTGGGCCTCGGCAGGGCCCCGGGGGAATTTGCGGGCTGTCGCAAGTTCGCGCGGGGGCGCGATCGCGGGCCGCGCCCTGCGCTGGGAGGCGCGGCCCGCCGCCACACGGCACGCGCGTCGTGGATAGCGGCCTTGCGCGCGCTTTCCCTCCGCGCAGCGCCAGCGCACGTCGGCGCTGTGCGGAGGTCGTGGCCTCTTCCCGCCCACCATCCTTGCTTCCGGCCCCTCCGTGCGTCACCCAGGCCAGGCGCGACGCGAAGCGCATCCTGGCCTGGAGCCAAGGGGGCGCCGACACCCAACACTTCCGGTCCTGGTGTGGCGTTTTCTCGCGTGGGGCGATTCTGTGCGGCGCGTGCTCTGCAGCAGCGACGGGACGCCGAAGGAGTTCATCAGCAACTGGAAGCGCGGCCGGCCACGGTAGCAATGCGGCAAGCAAGTAGTTAACTTAGTACATAAGTTAACCGAGTGCGTGTAGTTATCCCTCTTTGTCCTCCTCTCCTGCCTCTCCTGATTTACAGTCGGGCGCTCCACTATCTGCTTCACAGTCGGACGCTCCATTTTCTGCTCGATAGTTGTGAGGCGCTCCGTTTTCAGCTTCTTTTTTCGTAATTCCCGAAGGGTTGCCAATCTCGCGTTCTTCAGCACACGCGTCCGTCTGGATGCTTGGCTCAGTGGTGGTGGGAGATTTCGCCCCACTTCGGTTCCCGGGACCCTGGTTAAAAATATGCTGCAGCGAGATGGGGTCGAGAGTTTTTGTTCCGGTGTTCTACGATGCTGTTTTTTTTGACGTCGGAATTTTGGGGCCAGGCTTTCCGGACGACAAGTAGCGCAGTCGCCATTGTTATCCGCTACCGTACCTCATGTTCAACATCGCCGTCATTTTTTATCGTTGTCGGTGGTCATAGTCATCATCTGTCAACATCGTCGTAACCATCGTGCCCGCCACTGGCAACGTAATCATTATCTCAACCACCCGTCATCATCGCCGCTATCGCCTTGGCCGTAGTTTTTTATCATCGTCGTCACAATCGTGATTCCTAGACCTCTGGCCACCCTCTCGTGGGACCAGCTCTCCGCCCGGGCCGTCTTCTTGGCAGCCCTTCTTGGGGGCCCAGACCCTGCCTCCCAGATGGGGTCGGAGTAGATGGGGTCGTAGGACCGCGCCGCGTCGGCGATGCGGCTCGATGTGCACTCTGATTTCCTCCACGCCGACGTCGCCGATGCATCGCCGACACATCGGTGATGCATCGACGATGTGGCGCGATGTGGCGCGATCCTCCGACCCGATCCAATCTGACCCCATCTGGGAGGCCTGTAGACCCACACCTCCGACGTCGCTGTTTCACCACGCGGACTTCAAAGAACCGGCTCCTCGTCTCGATTCTTTTTCCTCTTATCTTTCCTCTTTTGTTTCTTCCTTATTTTCTTTTTATTTTTCTCCTTTCTTTTTTCTTTATTTTTTCATTTCTTTCTCATCTTTCCTCGTCTCGAGCCGTTGTTTTATAGTCTTGGGGCCCAGCGAGGGCCCCCCAGAGCAGAACGAACATGAAAAAAAGCGGTGCGTTTTTGTTTCTTTCCAAATATTCGAAAGGGTCGAAGGCCCAATAGATTTCAGACAACTCAGATTCAAAGATTCAACAGCCGTTTTTTTTCACGACGCTGCGAGCTCTCGGCGGGTCTAGGCCTCCGAGATGGGGTCCGAGTAGTTGGGGTCGGATGATCGCGCCCTGTTGCCGATACATGGGCGATGCGGCTCGATGTGGAACCCGAGTTTCGCCACGCCGACGTCCACGATGCACTGCCGATGTCGCCGACGCATCGGCGATGCATTGGCGATGCGGCGCGATCCTTCGACGCCATCTACTCGAACCCTATGGCCTCTGGTTGGGAGGCGGCCCCCAGCCTCCGCGCTCCGAGAACTGCGAGTAGCGTCCGGCCCGATGCCGTCGGTTGGCCAGGGTTTCCAAGGCCTGTTGCCTGGCCGGCTCCGGAGCCGGCCAGGGAGGGCTTTCTCCTGTTCTCGCCTTTGGAGTTTCAGCCCCGGGTTCGGCTTCCGCTGTACGAGATGCTGTTCCAGCCGGACATCCGGCGAAGTGATTCTCCAGTGTGTGGGCCAGAGGTCCCGACGCTTTCCGGCTCGCCCAGGCTCGGCGGCGATCCCAGCGAGGAAGTGAGAATGGGGCAGGCCAGTTCAGAAGGCGGCGGGGCTGCCCAGAAGCCCTCACGCCTTCTGAGAAGCCGTCTCTCTCTCTCTCTCTCTCTTTGGAGAAGGCCTTGAAAACTTCTCAGAATGTCAGAGGGGTTGGTCGAAAAACAACAGCCGGCAGAAACATACTTTCTTTGACGTCCGCGCGGATTTCTTGGTTCGGCGTTGGGGCCGCTGGCGCGCTCCGCGCGCCAGGGAGTTGGGGTGCAGCGCCGATCCAAGAAATCCGCGTGGACCTCCGTGAACTTGCTTACGCTTCTCTTTGTTCCTCTAGAGAAAGCCTGCCCCATCTGCATTCCCCCCCCCCGAGCTCGCCCAGGTGCCTCCCTCCACCCCCTCGGGAGCCGGCCGGTGTGCGCTGGCCCCGGGTCCGCGGCAGCCAGGACCTCGCCCTGTCGCCGAGCCTCCGGACGCTGTCGCTGGCGGGCCCCGTGGTGTCCCCACACTTCGCAGGCGAGTTTTTTTTCTCGCCAACAGTCCCTGAGCCCATCGGAGAAAACGAGGGGGGGGTAGGATCAGGGTATGCATCGACCCCCGAATCGCCCATTGATCGCCTGTAGGGGCCCGATAGCCCACCCCGCCCAGGAACGAGCGGATTAGCTGTCGGGGGCCCATCGCCGATCTATAGGCGATGTATCGCCGATTCCAGCTCGATGTTTCCTTTCTGAGCTGGTTCCCCCAAAACGTGGCCTCTCAGCCCCCCCACGAAACATCAGGCCGTCAGAATACAGTCGAGTTTGATTAGTAGGTTGACCCTGCCAAATCAAGGGTACCCTTGAGCCCTTGAGTCCTGTGTTCAGGGACCCATGCCGTCTACATTCCTTTGGCAATGCGGCCCTCGGAATGGTGTTGTGTCCTCTCGCGTGTCCTCTGGAGTCACCCTTGATTGTATATCGCAGACCTGAAACAGCACAAACATGCTTTTTTGGCGCTCCGCGCGGATTTCTTGGATCGGCGCTGGGGCCCTCGGGGAATACACCCACGGGGGACTACCCGGACGCACCCCTTATCGAGGATGGGCGCCCCACCATCGTATATCCCCGAGTTGGGGCCCAACTTGTCTGTCCAGTCGAAAACCGCACAAGCTTGGGATTGGAGCCACCAAACTGCCAAACTGGACCCCAGACGAAATCTTGCCCCCATGCAGGGCAGGAGTCGAGACGAGGATCAACAGCAACACAAACATACAGTTGCAAAGGTAGGCGCGGATTTCTTGGATCTGCTCTGGACCTCCGGCAGCGTCTCCAAGTCTTCGCTTGTGTTGTTTTTTCCCGTTGCGAGGAGGAGGCGGAGGAGGAGGAAGAGAAGGAGGAGGAGGAGGATGACTTGGCTGGAAGGAGGAGGGACGAGGACGTGGAGGAGAATACTGGAAGTAGGTGAGGATGGCGGAATACTTGGGATCAGGGGCAGCGTTAGGGGGATAGGCCCATTGGGAATGTCAAAGACCTCCAATCCCCCTTTGATTGCAGATAGGGGCCTGATAGCCCACCCCGCCCAGGGAAGAGCGGATTAGCTATCGGGGGCCTATCGCTGGTCTATCGGCGATGTATCGCCGATTCCAGGTCGATATTTACTGCCTGAGTCGGTCCCTGTTCGTGTTCCCCTTCGTTTCTGTGAGCGCACATCCCTCCTTCGTTCGGCGCCGTCGCCCGGGTCCAGCGAAGCAGGGCGTTCCAGAATGGTAAGGCTTTGGGTTGCTGACAGTGAGGCCCCCCAGGTAGTTTTTAACAGGCCCCCCGGGTAGTCTTGGGTGGTCTCAACACCTTGGCGACGCGTGCGGCGGCGCTGTTTGGGCGCTCCGCGCCCCAGGGTTGGGGTGCTGAGACTGCCCCAGACTATTCGGGGAGCCTGTTGCGCCACCCGAAGCCTTACCATTCAGGAAAGGGCCTCGCTTTCGAGGGGTCGGGAAGTTGGCAGCTCCGCATCGGCGGAATGTGGCAGAAGCCAGCGGGAGTACGACGAGGGCGGCGCCGCCCGCGGAAATCCGTAGAGTTCCAGGTTGCCCCCCCGGCTCAGGTTTCCCGAGCGCCCCGAACCTTGCGCAGGGAAATTGCAATTCAGCAGCTCTTAGCGGCGATGCTGACTCCCAGAGCCCCCGTGCCCGACGGGCGTGGCCCGCGCAACAAGCCTGTCCAGGCGGCGGGGTTTTTCCTCTTGACGCGGCAGTATTTGTTGGGGCGTTTTCCGAGCGACTTGAATATATCTATTGACGCCCTCTCCAGGCCTTGGCGCGAATGCCCACTTTGTTTGGCTTGATCAACGTGGCGAAGGGGATCGCTCGGGGGGGGGGGAGAGGGGGGGTGTCCGACGCATGGCGTGGGGGAGTTGGATCGCGCGGGTGGCCGGCTTCGGCGTGCGTGAGGCTGTCGGATTGGGCCGTCGGACGGGGTGGCATGGTATGTGTATGCGTGTAAGTATGTATGTATTTATGCATGCATGCATGCATGCATGCATGCATATATGTCTGTCTGTCTGTCTGTCTGTCTGTCTGTCTGTCTGTCTGTCTGTCTGTAAGTAAGTAAGTAAGTATGTATGTATGTATGTATGTATGCATGTATGTATGTATGTATGTATATGTATACGCATACACATATATCGGAGGTGAGGGGGTGAGATCGAAGTGGAACGGAGAGCCCCCCTACCGGGAAATCGATTTCGGTTTCGTGTTCGTGCGTGCCGTGCGTGCGGGCGAGGCGAAGCTGCGTGGGCAGGCGAGAGGAAAGTCTCCTGTGGATGAGGCGCGGCCGGACCAAATGTGTCTCTTCCGGGCGGCCATGTGGCCCGCGGGGGCCCGTGGTGGTCCGCCGGTGTCCGCTGGGGTCCCGTGTGTGCTTTGTTTTTTTTTTTTTTGAATTGTTGTTTTTTTGATTTTTTTTTTTGTGTTTCTTTTGTTTGTTGTTTTTATGGCCTTTTGATTTTTTTTTTTTTTTTTTTTGTGTTGTTTTGTTTATGTTGTGTGTTAGTTTTTTTTTTTTTTTGTTTTTTTTTGTTGTTTTTTTTTTGTGTTTTTTTTTGAGGCGCGGCCGGACCAATGTCTCCCTTCCGGCGGCGGGTGGCCCGCGGTGTCCCGCTCACGGTGGTCCCGCGGTTGTCCCGCGGTGACCCGCCCCCGGTGTCCCGCGGTGATCCAGCCGGTGTCCCGCGGTGTCCGCGATGATGATGATGATGATGATGATGATGATGATGATGATGATGATGATGATGATGATGATGATGATGATGATGATGATGATGATGATGTTGATGTTGATGTTGATGTTGATGTTGATGATGATGTTGATGATGATGATAATGATGAGATGATGAGATGATGAGATGATGAGATGATGATGATGATGATGATGATGATGATGATGGTGATTGTGATGCTGATGATGATGCTGCTGCTGATGCTGATGTTGATGCTGCTGCTGCTGCTGCTGATGATGATGATGATGATGATGGTGATGCTGATGATGATGCTGATGGTGATGAGGACGATGATGATGATGATGATGATGATGATGATGATGATGACGACGACGACGACGATGATGATGATGATGACGATGATGACGATGATGATGATGATGATGATGGTGATGATGATGATGATGATGATGATGATGATGATGATGATGATGATGATGATCGGGTGAGATCGAGTGTGAGATAGATCGAGTGAGATCGATTGTGAGATCGATTGTGAGATCGATCGAGGGAGATCGATCGAGCGAGACCGATACTGAGATCGATAGTGAGATCGATAGTGAGACCGATCGAGTGAGACGTTGGTTCCTCCCCCCCGAACCTCCTTATCACCCGAAGGATGGTTGTATAGGTATATATATATATATATATATATATGTGTGTGTGTGTCCTCGACCGTGCCCCGCACCCTATGCGAGCAACCGCAGAAGTCACCTGGTGTCCCAGGACCGCCTCCGCATCGACCAGGCCGACCTCTGAGCCACCTGGCAGATCTTGTACCGCGCGCCAACCATCCCAGCGGCGCGTGGTACTCATCTGTGACTTTGTCGCCTGGCTCCTTTCTCCTCCTTTGTCCTGCCGCGGGCCGCCTACCCCGGCAGCACGTGGCCCTTGCGGCCTCGGTCGCCTCTATACAACCGTCCTCGCACCGATTAGGTGCTCCTGACCTGGCATCCCCCCCCGGCTGTGGGGGCCTCTCGGCCCCGGCCGCAGCTTTGGCTTGCAGACGAAGTGACTGCACGCTGTCCAGCCCGGCAGCGTGCTCGTGTCTTTCACCGTCCTTGCACCGATTAGGTACCCCCAGGCCGGTTCTGCGCGGTCCACCCCGACTGCCCAGCTCGCGGCCGCGGCCACTACGTTGGCTTTGGCCTGCCCCCCCTGTGCCCTCATCTGGCAGCCGGGGCGTGGCGCAGCTCGCAGCACGCGTTACAGCGCAGGCAACCGCAGCAGCGCAGTGCCCGGACACACCGCCGCTGGCCGCCGGCGCCGGCATTGGCGCTGCCGCCCCGCTTGCGGGAACCTCCCCGCAGGGGGGGCGCTTCTCCGCCCGCCCTCTCCCTCTGCCTCCTTTCCCTCCCGAGTCTCCCCCCTCCCTCGCGCGCCGCCATGGCGCTCGCGGGGCTGCCGCCGCTGGCAGCTTCCCCACACGTTCGGGATCCTGGGCCTGGTCTTGCCGCCCTTTCCCCTACGCTAATTCGGCATTTTGCCGGACGCGGTCCAACCTGGACGCACATTCACTTGTCGCACCTTGCCGTGCCTCCCACCTGGGCGGCGCGCGGCCCCCGCCGTCCACCCTGCAACTCGTGCTCGTCGGCGGATTCGCTGTTTCGTTTACCTGCAGTGCCCATACTCGGCCCCGCCTGCGCCCGCGGGTGCACCAGCGCCGCGGCCTGGCAGCTGCCACGGTCCACGCCGGCGGGGCTGGCCGCGCCAGATCACACAGGAATGAGACCGGTCCGACCGGTCCGCCCCTGAGCGGTCATTCGTTTCCCTCCTTCTGCGGCTGCCCGCCCTGTCTTGTTTTCCGCACGTGCATGTTGGCCAAATCGATACAACGGCGCCCCCGTTTAGCCTGCTCGCTGGTGCTGCTACCTCAGCCTCGCCGCCGACGGAAAAAAACAACATGTGTGTGTGTGTGTATGTGTGGATGCGCGTGCGTGTGCGTGTGCGTGTGCGTGTGCGTGTGTGTGTGTGTGTGTGTGTGTGCGCGCGTGCGTGTGCGCGTGCGTGTGCGCGTGTGTGTGCGCGTATGCGCGTGTGCGATTGTGCGTGTGCGCGTGTGTGTGCGCGTTTTTGTGCGGCGTGGGCGCGCGTGCGTGTGCGCGTGTGCGCGTGTGCGCGTGTTGCGCGTTTATGTGGCGCGTGTGCGCGGTGCGAGTGTGCGCGTGTGCGACGTGTTGCGCGTTGTGCGCGCGTGCTCCTGTGCGCTTGTGCGCCTGTGCGCATAGGCGCATGTTAGGTGTGGGCGTAGGGTGACGCGCGGTGTGTGTGTGGTGTGTCGCGTGCGTGCGTGCGTGCGTGTGTGCAGTGCGTGCGTTGCGTGCGTAAGTTGCGGGTGCGTTGCGAGTCCCCGCTGGCGTGCGTAAAGTGCGCGTGTGCTCTTGTGTGCTATGTGTTGCGTGTGTGTGTGTGTGGTTGGTGTGTGTGCGTGCGTGCGTGCGTGCGTGCGGGCGTGTGTGTGTGTATGGTGTTTGTGTGTGTGCGTGTGTGTGTGTGTGTGTGTGTGTGTGTGTGTGTGTGTGTGCGGTGTGTGCGTGCGCGTGTGCGCATGTTCGCGTGTGGGCGTGTGTGTGTGTGTGTGTGTAGGCGCGTGCGTGTGTGTCTGTGTGTGTGTGCGCGCGGTGTGTGCGTGCGATGTGTGCGTGTGTGCGTGTGTGCGTGTGTGCGTGTGTGCGTGTGTGTGCGTGTGTGTGCGGTGTGTGCGTGCGCGTGTGCGCATGTTCGCGTGTGTGCGTGTGTGTGTGTGTGTAGGCGCGTGCCAGTGTGTCTGTGTGTGTGTGTGTGCGCGCGGTGTGTGCGTGCGGTGTGTGCGTGTGTGCGTGTGTGCGTGTGTGCGTGTGTGCGTGTGTGTGTGCGCGTGTCTGGGTTTGTGTGTGTATGTTTTAAGGAACTTGGAGCACAGTCGAGACTCTGAAACAAGGAGTACATCGGGCTCGGGAGGGGCTCTTGCTGTCGGGCCGCTCCTCGGACCTAGGCTTGGGAACCTGTGCGTGGCCGAGGCTCGCCGTTGCCACAAAAGCTCCTTCGATCCTCGTTCGGAAACCATTCTTGTACGGTAGGTTCGCGGGTTCGCGCCGTGCCAGCGCGGCGGCGGCGACCCCGCCGCGGGCGTTCAGGGCTGAACGCCGCCAGCGGCCTAGAATCGGCCAACGTGGAACGATCGGGCGATCGAGAAGCCGCCGATCGTTCAAGGTCGAACGAGTGTCAGCAACGAAGGCCAGGGCCGTCCTGGTACGGGTAGGCGGAGCTGCGCTTTGAGGCGCCCGCCCGTCCTTGCCCTTGGGCACCTCGGCCGGCGCACCGCCTGTTTCTGGGCTCCCGCTCCCGCGCAGGCTGCCCCGACGGCGGCTGGGGAAGTGCAGCGGCGCTGCCGGCAGACAGAGGACCACGGAAGGGTCGTACTGTCGATCCGCAAACGAGTCCGTGTGCACCGAAAGTCGTTGGCGTCTCCCGAGGCGCCGTCGGTCCTCGCCCCTACCGCTATACCTGTCCCTCGTTTTCGTCCTTGGGGCCTTCTAGGATTCTAGGAGGCCCTGGTCGCCACCGCTGGATTCGCCCCGCAATTCTGGTCAGAATGCAAACGGGAGAGGTCTGGGAATTAGCGGCTGAGTGCGGTGCTGGTACCTCTTGGCTTCCCCAGACCCAGGGGTGGTAGGGTGCATGGTTTTCGATCCTCAGAGCCGAGCAACTATGCACAGTACCGCGTTGGGGCGGGGCCCGAAGGTAGTCCAAACATGGTACGGTGCAGGGGCGCCAGCCTCGTATGTCGAGGTCGGTGGGTTCTTCCCCGAGGCCCATGGGGCCTCCAGAAGGATCTACTCCGTAGTGGCTGTGGTCGGTTGCCGTGCCCAGAAGCATGGCAGCACACGGCCGAAGCCGTGGAGACCCAAAGTCCGGCTCCCGCTCGACCAGCGTCGCCTCCACATCTTTGCCTCCCAGCGCCTGGCGATATCGATTCTGGGCGTCTCCATCCGATTTGATTTCGAGTCCGAGATCCCGATTGTCTTATGTTGACAGATGCTGGGTCATCGGGGCGGATCCCATCGGGGGCCGGAAAGAGGAGAATGAGCAACAGGGGCGCTGAGGGGTGAGGAGGGGCGAGGAGGTGGTGGAGGAGGTGACCCTCGTGGCGGCAAGCTCGGGAGAGCACCCAGGGCACTGGCGGGCGTCGGCCCTGGCGGAGCCGCCCCTTTGCGGTTGCGGCCACGGAGTCCATCTCCGAGCATTCGTTCTCTCCCCCCGCAAGCTTTCGGAGCTCTGCGGGGATGTTTTGGATCCGCGCTCCAGCGCCGATGCAGGAAATCCGCGCGCCCCGACAGTGTCTGCTCGTGGCTTCTTCGTTCGTTGGGGTAGGGTACGGCAGGCTCGCGCCGTCGACGTGGCGGGGACGTCTGCGCAGGCGGTCAAGATCCGTAAGGGCTTCGTCCCCTGCCGCCGGTCCCCTCCCTCTCTCGGAGAATGGGCCATGGAAGAGCGAAGTTATGAGGCTTTGGCTTCGCCGTGAAGCAGTGTCGGGAAGTGTTTGTTTTTCGACCCTGACTCTACGGATCTGCGTGAGGGGTGCCGCCGAATTTCAGAAATGTGGCAAATCCCTTGTGGTTTGGGACCCTGACCCTACGGATCTGCGTGAGGGGTGCCGCCGAATTTCAAGACAAGTGGCAAATCTCTTGTGTATTGGGACCCTGACCCTGCCGATCTGCGTGAGGGGTGCCGCCGAATTTCAGAAATGTAGCAATTCCCTTGTGTTTGTGGACCCTGTCCCTGCGGATCTGCGTGAGGGGTGCCGCCGAATTTCAGAAATGTGGCAAATCCCTTGTGTTTTGGACCCTGACCCCGCCGATCTGCGTGAGGGGTGTCAATTTGTACCCACCCTCGCAATTCATTTGGGCGTGGTAAAAATACTCGTTTTGGGCCTCCCCCCCTCGCGCGGTCCATCAACAAGGAACAGTAAGCAGCAATAAGCAGAACTGTAACGGTGGAAACTGGAAGCTGCACCTGGTACAGGAAACTGCGAACCTCCGGCGTACAGCCTGGTGGCCCCACAAGGGGGCCGGCGGATTTGTCCCCAGACAGTTTTGCATGTTTGGGCTCTCACGCAGGTTGCTCATGGAACTGGATGGGCACGGCGGGGTTTCGCAAGGCTGCGGGCCCGTGAGGCCTCGCGTGCGCCTCGTGGGCGCCTCGTGGGCGCCCAGCGCTTGGGGGGGGGACTCGAGGGTGCCCCACGTTGCCGCCCGTGCCGCTTCGTGGGCCGCTCGTGGACGCTCCACGCTTGGGGGGTAGGTTGGGCCTTCGCCACGCTGCCGACCGTGCCGCCTCGTGGGCGCCGTGTGGGCGCCCCGCGCGTGGGGGGTATGTCGAGGTGCGCCACTTTGCCGCCCGTGCCGGCTCGCGGGCGCCTCGTGAGTTTGCACGGGATGTGTGTCACCACATAGTTCACACCACGCATTTTCACATGGCGTTTGCACCGAATAGGTTACACAGCATAGTTTCTTTTTACGAAGCTTACACCCCGTAGTTTTCACATCCAGTTCACACCGCATAGCTTACAAGACATGGCTTTCACCACAGCTTACACCGCACACTTGTCACCTCCATAGCCCAAGCCTTCTGGCTTACACGGCATAGCTTTCACCGCACAGCTTACATCGCATAGCTTCCACCTCCACGGTGCAATCACGCGCACTGCTTGAAGCCCACGCTGCCACCCTGTATGTGCATATATCAAACGTCATTCCAAAATGGCGATAAACTCAAGTATACACACCATTTGGGATCTCGTTTCGGTCCCCAGGACCCGCAGACAGTAACCCACGGCGCACAATGTATGGGAAATGTGGGGCCCCCGTCTGGGGACCGGGGCTCTCCCGTGCTTTCGAGACATTCTGATGCATGAGGTTTTCTGTTCGGCCGCCGCCAGTTCGGGACTCCGGTCGTTTCCGCCCGCAGTCTGCCGCTTCCTCCAGGGGGGGCCGCCTCGGCGGGCGCCGGCGACTGGCAGGACAATGGTGATGGTCCGCCCTTCTTCACACACGAATAGTTTGAGCATGATGGCTCCTGGACCCGCAATCTGCGGCTCTTCACTCGTCGCGGCTGGCATTTTCTGTTGTCTTCTGTATGTGGTCGCTCTTCAGAGTCGCATTCCATTTGTGGTCACTCGCTTGAGTCGCATTCCGGATGCGGTTACTCGCCGGAGTCGCATTTCCGCTCTTCATTGCCCATTCCTCTGCGGTCACTTTCTGGAGTCGCAGTTGTCTATCCGGTTGTGCCTCCTCGCCGTGCATCAGTGATCTCGGATCGTTGGAGATCGTGCGCAGTCGACCGGCGGCCCTCGAGGGGAGGTCCTCCGTCGATAGTTTCTCACCGGCTCTCGTCTCGAGCTGGAGTTTTCGGCGCTCCGCGCGGGTCGAGTGCTCCACGTTCGCGCATGACGTGGTGATCTTGGCCGCAAGGAAGGGCCCCGTGAGGGTCGGCGGATTTCCCTTGAGGTTCCAGAGGCCCCCCGGGGGAAAAAAAAATGTATGGGATATGTGTGGTGGATGGCTTGTGAATCTCTTAGAGTGGGGAGTGTTCAAGATGGAATGGCCCGCGAGCCCATTTGGTGGCCGCGCGGGGGCCACGGGTCTTCGTCAAAGGAGGAGGACGTCATGATAACGCTTCGTTCCGAGATCTCAAAGTTTTTCTCTTGTTCCGCGCGGGTTCCAGAGACGACTGGCGGAGTGCGCTCGGTCGCGCAAGTGCGTTGCGCGCGCTCTGCGGTGCGTTTATTGCACCTCGGGGCGCTGAGACATCCAGGTGCCCACGGCACGTTCCGCCACTGCACCTCGGGCCAGGAGGCTCAAAAGAGGGGGGCGGTACACGCAGCGAGTCGCTACCAGGAGGGGCGGGGGATCTTAGAACCTTGCAGAGACCCAGCCAGACCGCACTCAGTTCGTCTTGCGATCCGCGTGAAACAGAGAGTCTGGACGCGCCTTTCAAGGCAGTTGCCCCGAGTGCCGCTTACGAGCGCGAAGGGGCCCGCGCGCGCGCGCTGCGCCCACTGAGGCACGACGCGATGTGCGGCTCAGCGGGCAGCCGCGGGCGACCCGAAGCTGCACTCGGGCTCGATGAGCAGTCCGACCCTTCCACGGCCCATTTTCACCCACCGATCGGATTCGAGATCGATTTCAGCCGGCTCGATCCGATTCGATTCCGAAGTCCGGGCGGCCCGATGCGGCCCAGCGTTTGCATGGCGTTGTTGTGCATCCTGGCGCGGCCCAATCCATTCGATTCCGACTCCGTGCTGATGCGGCCCGATCCGATGTACGTCATGATCCGACCCGATTTCCCGAGTTGGTGTTGACTGATTCTGCCGTGTCTTGGGCAGTGTGGCCCCCGGAACCGTCTCGTGCCCGAACCCAACTCGATTGCGGGCGTCCGCGGCCCAGAACATCTCAACAATTAGTTACGCCTCGCGTGTCCTCACCAGCACATTCAAAAATGATGCGCAGGGGAGTTGTGCCTGAACATTTGCCCAATGTCAATACGCACACTGGATGTATTTATTGATGTAGACACGTATGCACTTACGTATATATATATAGACATATACATAATTATATATGTATGTACATATGGGCGTTCGGGTATTCCCGCACCTGTGTGGTTTTCAGACGGAGCCGATTGTCAAGGGTCGTCTTCCTCCTCGTTCTCCCCCCCCTCTCCTTCTCCTCCACGTCCTCCCTCCTCATCCGATTTCATCCTCCCTTCCCCGTCCTCCCTTCTTTACAACGGCAACGAAAACCAAAGGAAACACAAGGAATGACCAAACAAAACAAAGAAATCAAAGGCGTATTACCGAACAACCAAAAACACGAAGGAAAACCAACAAAAGCAAATACACAAAGATTTCACTACTTTCTCTTGGGGGGGGTGCGGGGGTGGACGCAGCCTTGAATTTGTTTTATTTGGTTGTTTTGTTTTTCTTGTTGTTCCTTAGGTTATTTGGGCTTTTCAGCGATCTGCCTTTGATTTCTTTGTTTTTGTTCCTTTGGTTTCGTTGGTTTTGCACCCCCCGCCCTTCCTCCGTGGGGGGCGGACGGCCTCCGGCGCCCCCAGGAGGCCCCAGGACGCCCCAGGAGGCCACAGAGAGGCCCCAGAGAGGTCCCAGAAGGCTCCTGGGGAGGACCCGGGAGGGAACCCAGGAGGGGACCCAGGAGCAAACCCAATAGAAGGAACCCAGGAGGGAACCCAGGAAGGGACCCAGGAGGGAACATTGGAAGGGACCCAGGAAGGAACCCAGGAGGGGACCCAGCAGGGAACCCAGGAGGGGACCCAGGAGGGAACCCAGGAAAAAACCTTCACGAAGAATCCAGGATTCGTGGAACCTTCCAAACCAAGAAAACCTGTCTAAAACCTTCCTCTGGAAGAATCCAGGATTCCTGGAACCTTCATAGAAAACCTTCCTAAATCCTTCCTCAGGAAGAATCCGAGATTCCTGGAACCTTCCACCTGAAAGCCTCTACAAGCGGATTCTTATCGAAACCCAATACATAAGGATTCCTGCTGAGAGCCTCTACAGAAAGATTCCTATTGAGAGCCTCCACAACATAATTCCTATTGAGAGCCATTGCGAAAATGATTCCTACTGAAAACCTCTACACGATGATTCCCATTGAGAGCATCTACAAAAAAGGGTTCCTATTGAAAACCAAATACAACAAGGATTCCTACTGAAACCCGGTACAACTGTATTCCTATTGCGAGCCTGTGCAACGGATTCTTGTTGAGGGCCTCCACAACAATATTCCCATTGAGAGCCACTACAACAAGGATTCCGATTGAGGGCCTCTACACAAGTGTTCCTACTGAGAGCCTCTACACAAGGATTCCTATTGAGAACCTCTACGACAAGGATTCTTATCCGACGCCAATGCGTAAGGATTAGCGTGCGATTGCGTCCCCGTTCGATGTTTTTTTCTTCCATCCCATGTTTCAGTATCTTCCCATTCCTGTCCTCCTCCATCCTCCTCCTCGTTTTCGTCCCCCTCCTCCTCCTCCTCTTCCTCCTCCTCCTCCTCCTCCTCCTCCTCCTCATGAGAGGAAGGGGCGCGAGCGGCAGCAGCAGGCGGGGAATACGATGAGGACGAAGCCTACGAAAGAACGAGGAATCATCCGAATACGAAGATGAAGAATAATAAGAAGCTGAGTACGAAAAAAACTAAGACAACGCAACGGAAGAAGGACACGAAGAAGAATACGAAAAGACGAAACTGTATGATCATGTCATGTGGGGGGGGGGGCGAGCATGGTCGCCCCCCCACGCATGATCATACACATTGCTCTTCCATGCATCCAATCTATCCTCCTTCTCCTCATCCTCCTCCACTCTTTTTCGTTCTCTCTCTCTCTCATCCCCTTCTCCTCCTCCCCCTCCTCCTCCTGCAGGAGCGTGGCAGCCTCCCCCCGCCCCCTCCCCCATCCTCCTTGTCCTTCTCCCCCCTCCTCCTCCCCCCCCCTCCCTCTCCTTCTCCTCCTCCTCCTTCTCCTGCAGGAGCGTGGGCACTGAAAACCAAACCATCTCAAAAAACACCAAACAAACCAAATAAACCAAAGACCCAGGTCTGACAAACCGCAAACACATAATGAACCACCCAAGCAAACACAACACCCCCCCCCCAAAACAAACAAGTTGTCAAGACTTTCCCCATCCCCGCCGCCCTCACGGAGAACGTGTTGCAACGTTTGGGTTGTTTGTGTTTGTCTGGTTGGTCATTGTGTGTTTTTGGTTTTTGTTCAGCCTTGGGTATTTGGTTTCTTTGGTTTTGTTTGTTGTTCCTTGTGTTTTGTGCTGTTGTTCAATGCTCAGAAGGTTTCGGGAGCCCCAGGAGCCCCCAGGCAGCCCCAAGGATTCCAGGATTTTTGGAACCTTCCAAGTGAGAGCGTCTACAATCGGATTCCTATTGAGAGCCTCTACACCAAGATTCCGATTGCGAGCCTCCGCAAACGGATTCTTATGGAGAGCCTCTACAACATGATTCCTATTGAGAGCCTCTACAGCATGATTCAGATTGAGAGCCTGTGCGAAAGGGTTCCTATTGAGAGCCTCTACAAACGTATTCCTATTGAAAGCCTCTACAAAAGGATTCCTATTGAGAGCGTCTACGAAACAGGTTCTTATTGAAAGTCAATTCAATCCCAAAGGATCCCGATTGGAACCCAATACGCATGGATTCCTATTGAGAGCCTGTGCAAAAGGCTTCCTGCTGAGAGCCTCCACACAAGGATTCCTACTGAGAGCCTCTACACCACGATTCATATTGGAAGCCATGTACACAAGGATTCCTATTGAGAGCCTCGACAAAAAGAACCAATACTGAAAGCGAATACAAACTGATTCCTGTTGAAACCTAATACACACGGATTCCTATTGAGAGCTTGTGCACAAGGACTATTGTTGAGAGCCTCGACACAATGATTCCTATTGAGAGCCTCCACAGAAAGGGTTCCTATTGAAAGCTAATGCGGAAGGATTCCGATTCAGAGCCCATACGAACGGATTCCCATTGAGAGCTTTTATAAACGGATTATTGTTGAGAGCCTCTATCGAATGATTCCTCTTGAATCTTGAAAGCCTTTACAACGTGATTCCTATTGAAAACCTCTACACAAAAGGATTCCGAGTGAAAACCTCCACAACAAGGATGACGATTGATACCCAATGCACATGGGTTCACATGGAGAGCCTGTGCAAAAGGATTCTTGCTGAGAGCTTCGACAAAAGGATTCTTATTGAGAGCCTCTACAGAAGGGATTCCCATTGCAAGCTACTACGAGAGGATTCCGATTGGGAGCCTCTACGAAAGGATTCCTATTGAGAGTTTCTAAGGAAGGACTCCTCTTGAACGCCTCTACAAAACGATTACCATTGAAAGCCTCTACACCATGATTCCCATTGAGAGCTTCTACAAAAAATATTCCTATTGAAAGTCCATGCAACATGATGCCTACCGAAACCCAATACGCATGCATTCCTATTGAGAGCCTTTGCAAAAAGGATTCCGGTTGAGAGCCTTTGCAGGAGGATTCCTATCGAAACATTTGACTTTCCGAAACCCTCCTCAGGAAGAATTCAGGATTCCTGAGATCTTAAAACAAAGCCTTCCGAAAACCTTCCTCCGGAAGAAGCCAGGTTTCCTGAAGCATGTCCCCCAAAAAACAACCTGCCCCAAACATTCCTTTGGACGAGTCCAGGATTCCTGGAACCTTTTAAGCAACCTTACTAAAACGTTCCCCAGGCTTCACCACGCGTTGTATTTACATGTTTAGGCATAGCCCATCCTGGATCCCGCCGCAACTGCCACGCTCAAGTCTTGAAGGAGCGCGGTGCGCCCGAGCCCATGCGATCTGGGCTCAGCCTTCACCTTCTGTGCCACCTGAGCGCCATAGGCCTGGCGCGCTGGTGGTGGGCGCCGCCCGCTGCGCCCCAGCCTCCGCCGCAGGCGGAGCCGCCCGCGCGGGCTGCTCGCGTGGCGGGCCCGAGCGAGGTCGAGGACGAGGCCACCCACGTGCCCCTGTCCGAGTGCCTGGCCGCGGCGCTGGAGGCGAGGGGTCCGGGCCTGATCTGCCCTGATCCGTGTACCCCTTGCCCGGCCTGCGAGGCAGGCGAGGCGGGCTGGACGCTCCAGCTGGGCATCGGGCTGCTGGCCTACCTGCTGCTGGAGGCGCTGAAGGCGGTCGTGGGCTTGGCTTCGAGCGCGGCGCGGGCTGTTCTACCGGCGGCGCGTGCGGGGCCTGCTGCCCTCAGCGAGCCGACGCTGGACCAGGGCGTGGAGCCGGACCTCGACAAGCTCGCGGCCGAGCAGGCCAGGGCCAGCCGGAGCCGCAGCCGGTGCCAGGGGGTCGGCCACCACGGTGACTTCTGATGGCTGGATCCTTCTATTGTGTGCGGTACAGTGTGCCGGGGCCGCTGCTGTGGCATGAGCGGCTCACGCTGTCGGAGCGCGGGGCACTCAGCTACATCCTGACGCCGGACTTCGACGACTACGACGAGCCGAACGCGCCGGGACCTGACGTGGCGGCAGTGGTCCGCCTGGCCGGGCAGGGTGCCAACCCTCCAGGCCTCGCGGGCGGTCACGTGTACCGCTTCCGGCGGCTCCCGACAGCTGCGGAGGCCTGGGGCGCGGTGGGGCGAGCAGTGGCAGCCGGCTTCCCGCCGCCGCCCCCGGGAGCGCTGATGCTGGACCTCGCGGCCGGCAATGTCCTCGGGGTGGCGGCCGGGCCGTGCGCGCTGGCCAACCCGGCTGCGGCAGCGGCGCCGGCCCCAGCGGCTGCCGGCGCGCTGGTCGATGCGCCGGCCGCTGCCGCGCCCGCCGCCGCCGGCGCGGCAGGAGGCGGTCTCGCCGGCCTCGTGGCTGCCCTCGGCGGCCCCGCAGGCGGGCCTGGGGCAGCGGCGGCTGCGGGCGCGCCGGCCGCTGCGGGGGCACTGGCCGCTCCTGCCGTGGATCCGGGCGCGGCGGCGCCAGCCGCAGACGCGGCGCCTGCCGCCGCTGGAGGTGTTGCCCCAGCCGCGCCGGCGGCGCCTGCCGTGGTCGGCGTCGGGCCCGCTGCCGCCAACGCGCCTGATCTGCGAGTGCTGGCTGCCACACATGATGGGCGTGGCCAACGGTTCTTGGACTTCCGGGAGGGCCTGCTGGCGCAGTCGGAGCACGCGTGGGCCGACTTCCCTGTCAGAGGACCGCGGACCACGCACTGGGTACTGCAGTACATCCAGCGGCACGGCGGCACGCCCCTCGCGCGGCATTCGCGCTGGAGGAGCGAGAACGGGCTCGATCCAGATGACGCTGGGGTCGAGGTTCACTTGCTGTGCAGTCGCCTCTTGGAAACCATGATCTCGTACGATCAGTTGAATGCCTGTGACTTGGCCTGTGCCGAGCTAATCGCGAGGACGCTCCAGGTTCAGGAGGAGCGGTACCGCGCGCGCAGCAGCTCGTCGGAGCCCGAGAACATCAACCGCGATCTCATGATGGGGACCGCTGAAGTTCGAGGAGATGTATGCGTGTCGCCCGCCCTCCAGCAGTACGTGTCAGCTGAGCTCGCGCGAGAGGTGGCGGTGCAGAAGGAGCTCAGGAAAGCCCGTGAAGAGCGTCAGTTGGCTGCTGGCGCGGCGGGCGGCAACGACAAGGACAGGGGCAAGAAAGGCAAGAAGGGCAACAAGGGCGAGGGGTGAATGTACGCCAGGTGGAGGCTCGGGGCCCGGCCTTCACCCTCGATAGCCTTGAAGGGCTGCAGGGTCCACCCGGCCTCCTGAAGGTCGGCGGCACGAAGCATCGGCGGGATGTTCCTGATGGGCGGCACCGTGACATCTTCCCTCTCCCTATTCCTGAATTTCTCGAAGCCTCACCTGCTGCTGGCCCTCTGTCGCGTGCTGTGCGTCGTCGGGTTCTCCGTGCCGAACACGATAAGCACCTCATTCGTGATTGCATCGCGACGCTCAACAAGACCTACGGCTGTGCCTCCCTCGGTAGTGAGTTCTCGAATGCCGGGCAGAAAGCAGCAGTAGATAATATTATTGCAACCTGCCGCGCGGTGGGGGCCCCTCCTGTGGACCCAGCCGCGCCGCACCTCTTTTCCAAGGGAGCCCTTTCGGCGCTTCTTGACGGATCCGCCCTTTACTCATCAGATGGAGGGGCGGTGACATCCTTCAGTCGAGACCTCGTCTCTTGGCCCACTGGGCGGACCGACCCGGTCCCTCTGGAGTCGCTCGCTTCTGGGCCTGTTTTGAAACAGCTGGAGGCTTGGCAGTACCAAATGCTTCGCCCGGAGTCGGAGGCCCGGGCCCTGCAGAAAGAAATTTGCCCGCGGGGACCTCATGTGGATCCCGTCCTAAAGAATTCGCCGTGGCGGTATGCTGAGTTTTTGGCAGATATGTCTTCTCGGGGAATGCTGTCCTGGGAGCGCGCCATGGGGCGTCAAGGCAATCTGGGTTTGTTTTTTGTGAAGAAGAAGAGCGGCGCTCAGCGCATCATCTTCGATACCAGAGTTGCGAATTGCAGGTTCGTCGACCCACCGTCGACGCGCCTCCCTTCCCCTTCTGCGTTCGCTTCTCTTGAGGCCGAGGGGGGCCCTCTGTATGTAGCGAGCGGGGATCTGGATGTGGCTTTTTATCATATGCAGTTGCCTAAAGGAATGGAGCATATGTTTAGCTTGCCCTGTATAGATTCCTCTTATCTGCAGAAGTTTCACATTCCTGGTGTCCCTGACGGGGCCGGCGTAACTATGTTACCTTGCGTACGGGTGCTTCCTATGGGCTTCTCATGGGCTCTCCATCTTTGTCAGAACGTCCTGGAAGGGGCTTTGGACAAAGGGGGCTTCAAAAGGGACGAGCAGGTGTTGGACGGCAGGCCAGGAGTGGTTCTTAGATATCCTGGGGACACCGCGTCAGCCGCATATGTGGACAACTTCCTCACCCTGGGGCATGACCCGGGGACCGTGGCCAGTCGTCTCAATATTGTCGTCAAGCAGTTGAGGGGCCTGGGCCTCGTCGTCCACGAGCTTGAGGGTGCCAGCAAGGATCGAGAATTCTTGGGGATGTCGCTTCGAGGTGGTCGTTATCTTTCGGTGAAGAGTCGCAACATTTGGAGGCTTCGGTATGCCTTGGATGACTTGCTGGCCAGGCCGAGGGTGAGCGGACATCTCTTGCGTGTTATCGCCGGTCACATCACCTGGACGAGTTTGGTGCGCCGCGAGTGTCTGTCCTTGCTGCATGCCACGTACGCGTACATCCAGTCCGCTGGCCCCACACCCTGTTGTTTGTGGTCCTCTGTGAGGCAGGAGCTCGAGAGCGTTCGCAATTTGTTGCCATTGTTATGCGTGGACCTGCAGGCTGATTGGCATCCCTACGTTGCGTGTACAGACGCGTCGCCGTTCGGTCTTGGGGTCGTCCGCCGCAAGATGAGCCCGGTCCAGGTCCAGGAGCTAGGTCGGCAGAAGGAGAGGTTCCGCTTCAAGATCGAGGGTGGTGCTCAGGCCCGTCGTAGGGCCTTGGAGGAGGTTGGGATGGACGAGGAGACCAAGATGATCTTGGAGCGGGAGGAGGGTCCTTTGTGGGCCTTGAACGAGGAGGAGCCAGACCCGAGCACGGGGGAGTTCTTGGAGGTGCCCAGGCAGCTTCTGCGTCCGGGGTGCTGGAGCTGTGCATCGGCCACACATGTCGAGATGGGGCCCAACATCCTGTTTCTTGAGGGAGAGGCCCTGGTCATGGGCTTCAAGAACGTCCTGAGGAGCTGCAAGGCCCACGGTCGTCGTATCCTGATCCTCTCGGACAACCTTCCCCTGGTATTGGCAGCGGGCAAAGGACGGGCCAAGTCAGTTCACCTACGACAGTGTCTGTATCGTATATGTGCTCTATCGCTGGCAACGGGCTCGAGACTCGCCGTCCGGTGGGTTCCGTCTGAGCTCAACCCGGCCGACCCGGTCTCCAGAGGCGAGGTCGGCTGGTTCTCTGGCGCGCGCTCATATGGCCCGTCCTGGCCGCATGGCAGCCTCGCGGTTGGTGCTGCTGACGCTGGGCGCGGGCTGCGGGCTCCTGCTGCCGCCCTGCGCGCAGGGGGCGCGGACGTCCCGGGCGCCGGCGGCCTCCGCTCTGAAGCGCGAGCGGGCCCAGGCGGCTGCACAGGTGGCTCGGGCCGCGCTGCGGTTCACCGGGCTGTCGACCCTGGAGAATGCCGCGATCCTGCCCTCGACGGCCAAGAACTACCAGATGGCTCTCGAGGCCTTTGCGGCCTTCTGCTCGGCGCGCCGCCGGGACTGGAGCTCGACATCGGAGCTGGACGCGCTGCTGGTGGAGTACTTCGACCAGATGTACCTCCTGGGCGAGAACGGCAACACGGGGTCCCAGCTCCTGGCGGCGCTCAGCCATGTGATGCCGGTCTTGTACAAGGCGGTGCCTCGGGTGCTGCCGCGGGCCAAGCGGTGTGCCATCGCGTGGGCCCGCCGGGCTCCGGCACACACGCGGCTGCCGCTGCCGAGGTGTGCCTGCTTTGCGATCGCGGGCATGCTGGCCAGCTGGGGCCTGGCGCGAATGGCCATCTGCGTGATCCTGAGCTTCCTGTGCTACCTGCGGCCTGGCGAGGCGCTCCGCCTCCGGGGCCGCAGCCTGGTCCAGCCAGCCGCGGCCGCGGGGCAGGTGTACGACAAGTGGGCGCTCCTGCTGCACGACGTGGTCGATCGTGTCCCGAGCAAGGTCGGCCTATTCGAGGAGTCGGTGATCATCGACAACGCGAGCTGGCTCTTTCGGATCCTCGAGGCCTTGAAGCTGGCCACGCCAGCCGAAGCCTCTCTCTGGGATTTCGACCTCGGCGAGTACAAGAGGGCTTTCGGCGAGGCGGCCAAGCACCTGTCGCTGAGCCGCCTCCGCCCGCACCTGTACTCGCTCCGCCACGGGGGGGCCTCGGAGGACATCATCCGCGGGCTCCGTACGCCGGAGCAGGTGCAACGCAGGGGCAGATGGGGCCACAGCAGCAGCATGAAGCGGCACGCAAAGGAGTCGAAGCTACTCGCCGAGCTGCACTGGGTTCCAGCCGCCACGCTGTCGTTCGGCAAGTTGGTCGAGGCGAACTTCAAAGCGGTGATCGAGGGCGCCCTGGCCAGCGGCCCGCATCCGCTGCGCTCCCAGCTGCCCGCCGCCCTGGCCAGCCTGGTCGGCGCCCGACCCAGCCTGGCGGCGGCGGCCAGCCGCGGCCGCAAGCGGCGCCGCCGCTGATAGCGGCCCCAGGGGCCGTGCGGGCCCACATGCTGGCTGCTTTCCGCAAGGCTGTAGGCGCGGGGCGGCTGCACAGGCGGTTCGTCTTCGTCGAGCTGTTCTGCGGCAAGGGCTGCATCACGGCAGCGCTGAAATCTGACGGCTTCTCGGCAATCGGGTTCGACATCGGCCGCGGGGCTCACGAGAATCATTTGGTGCATGAGTTTTTTGAGGTGCTTCATGGATGGGTCACATCCGGCTGCATAGCCGGCATCTGGCTCGGGACGCCTTGCACGACGTGGAGTCAGGCCCTGCGCCGGCCTCTGCGCTCGCGGCGGCATCCCATGGGGCTGCCTGGGCTTTCGGCGGGCGAGCTGGCGAGGCTGGAGGTGGTCAACTCGACCTTCAAATTCACGTGCAAGGTCATCCGCCTCGCTATGAAGTGGAAAGTTGCTGTGTACCTTGAGAATCCCGCGGGCTCCTTGATGTGGCACGCTCCTGAACTGGCCCGGCTTTTGCGGGCGCCTTACGCCCAGAAGATTCAGCTTCACATGTGCCAGTACGGGGCGCCGTGGCGGAAGGCGACCAGCGTCGCCGCCTGGAATTCGCTGCCGTTGCTGAACCTCAGTATCCGCTGCTCTGGTCGATCAGGTATTTGCTCGATGTCTAAAAAACCACATGTGATCCTGTCCGGGCACGCCCCTCACGGTCCTCACTTCACTCGTCTGGCGGCTGAGTACCCCAAAGCTTTCGCCCAGAAGTTCAGTCGTGTGATGCAGCGATCGTTCGAAGATAAACGTGCTCGGAGGTTTTCAAAGTATGCTGTTGATATGGCATTGGGTTCATAAGGAAGTTATTCGGCCTCCTTCTGACTATCGACCAGTCGGCCAGCTCACCATATGGGTATGGGTGTGTGCTCTCGGCTCGGCGTTCCTCGGCATCGATGTCTCGAAGTCACTTGCCTGGTCAGCCCCTCACACAAAAATGAGCCTGGCGGGAGAGAACGGTAGGCGAGCTGTCACATTTTACATGTTTAGGCATAGCCCATCCTGGATCCCGCCGCAACTGCCACGCTCAAGTCTTCCCTCCCTCCCCCCCCTCTCTCGCGTGCCTCGGTGGGTGTGTGTCTGTGCTGTGTTTCTCTCTCCGTTCCCTCCTCTGTTATATTGCTCAGCAAGCTGTAAACGCAATTTCTTTAAGCAGGGTGTGTGCTCTCGGCTCGGCGTTCCTCGGCATCGATGTCTCGAAGTCACTTGCCTGGTCAGCCCCTCACACAAAAATGAGCCTGGCGGGAGAGAACGGTAGGCGAGCTATATATATATATATATATATATATATATATATATGTAACTGTTTCACAGGTGCGGGAATACCCGAAGACCCATACAGACACACATAACTATAGCAGTAGAGAGTGAGGGAGGTATACACATAGAGGGATGTGTAGCAGTAGTGACAGGGTTGCACATGTGGGTTCACATGTGTACCGTGTTCGGAGTAGCTCAGTATATCTGTAACCAGTCACTGGCATATATATAATGCAAGTATGCGTACTCATATAATGTTGTGCAGTGTAACTAAGTATGGTCAAGCATATGTGTACACATTTATATATATATATACATACATACATACATACATACATACATCCATACACACATACATACATACATACATACATACATACATACATACATATATACATATATATATATACATGCGTATATACCATACAATTTGTTATTGCTGTATCGAAGACGCCTACGGCGAATCATCGCCGCCCCCTGCCTTTTTTGGAAGCGCCGATGTGGCCGAACGTTGAGGCCAGACCTGCCAAGCTATCGGACCATGCGCTCCCCGAATCGGTTTGGAAAGCTTCCGGGGAACACGTGGGCATCTTGAAGGTCATCTTGGCGCCCGGAGGCCATTTTGACTCTGTCGGGCCTTCTTGGAGGACGTCATGGAGGTCTCTTTGGCCGTCTTGGAGGCAATTTTGCGCGTCTTGGAGGCCTCTTGGGCCGTCTTGGAGGCCTCTTGGGGCCGTTTTGGGCCTCTTGGGCGATCTTTGGGGGCACTTGGGCCGTCTCGGGCCGTCGGAAGGCAGAAAAAAAACAAATGCCACATTCCTGCAAGAACTTATGGATTTCCGCCTTTTCGGGCCTTCCTGGAGGCCCTCTTGCAGGTCTCTTGGGCCGTCTTGGGCCATCTTAGTGCCATCTTCGGCCGTCTTGGTGGGCCCCTGGCCCGTCCGACGCCGTCGGAAGCCGTTCGGGGGGCCTCTCTGAGCCGACTTGGGGCCCTCTTGGAAAACTCCAGAGCCGTCTTGGAGGCCACCTGGGGCGTCTTAAAGGCCTCCTGGGCCGTATTGGGGGCCTCTTGGGGCCGTCTTGGGGGCCTCTTGGGCCGTATCGGACCGTCTTGGAGGCTTCTCGGGCGACCTTGGAGGTATCTTGGACTTTCTTGGATGCCGTCTTGGATGCCGTCTTGGAACATATTGGGCGGACTTGGAGGCCATCTTGGACCATCTTGGGGGCCGTCTTGGGCCAACGTGGCCATCTTGGAGGCCATCTTCAGCCGTCTTGGAGGACCCATTGGGGAATTCGGGCTCTGGGCAGGTGGCCGGCGAGACGGGCCCAAGCCCCAGGGGGAGTTCTCCTGGAAAAAAGAACCAAAGCCCAAACCGAGAGGATTCAGCACGCCAGGCACCCCTGCGATGAATCGACAGGGGGCGGCGGATGTCGAATGGTTTTCGGCCCATCCCGCCACCGTGCCTGGGTTGTGAGTGTGAAGCCTATCAGATGTTCGTTGGGATCTCGTGGGAGGCCTCTTGGAGGCAGATTGGAGGCCTTTGGGGGACCTTTTTGTGACCTCGTGTTACCTCTTTTGGGCCTTTGGGGGGCTTCTTGGGGCCTCTTGGGGTTCTCTGGGGGGCCTCCTGGCCTTCCTGGGCGCCTCTTGAGGCCTCCTGGGGCCTCTTGGGGCTGAAAGCTTGTTTTTTTTGTTCGTGCTCCCTCTCTTGGGGCCGTCTTGGGGCCGTCTTGGGCCCTCTTGGGCCCTCCTGGGCCGTCTTTGGCCCTCTTGGGCCGTCTTGGGGCTGGGCTCTCTTGGAAGCATAATGTAGGGTCCGGAATTATAAAGCGGGGCCTCTCCCCCCCCCCCCCTGACCTCTCCCGGGGGGGGGGATAGCGCCCCCGGCAGGGACTATTTTATTATTCTTCGCCGCCGCCGCCGCCGCCGCCGCCGCCGCCGTCGTCGTCGTCGTCGTCGTCGTCGTCGTCGTCGTCGCCTTCGGTTTTTCGAAGGTTTTTCGTCGACCCTCGATCTTCGGAGGTTTCTTCGATTCTTCAAGCTTACGCCACATCCGCCGACCCCTTGTTTTTTTTTCTGGGGCGATCGCCGGTTTTGGGAGGGGCTCTGTTGGAGGCTCTGTGAGGCGGCCGGAGGGGTTCATGAGTGGTCTGGATGTCATCTTGGTCGATCATTTTTTTTTTTTGGTTCTTCTTCCTTTCTCTGGCGCGTCGGGGTCCTCTTGGATTGCCTGTGGGCCTTCTTGGGAGGTCTCAGGGGTCGTTTTGGAGCTCCGGAGCGAGCCCATGGACTTGGGCGCCTCGTGGGTCGTCTTGGCGCCCTTTTGGGGACGTCTTGGGAGCCTCTGGGCCCTGGACGGCAATGCGGGACGACGTCGCGTTCACACTGCGACGCAAAGAAGGGCACCCTGAAATGCAAGACATGCAAATGATGTCCAATCGGACGCGCGTACTGGGGAGGAAAAGGAGGAGGGGGAGAAGAGGATGGGGGGGGTGGCGGAGGATGGCGGGGAGAAACATCGAAGAGGATGAGGTGAAGCGGACAGGAAAAGGAGGAGGGGGACGAGGAGGAAGTGGAGGAGAAGGAGGGGGAGGAGGGGACACTGAGATGGGCCTCTGGGTCATGGGTTAGAGCTTTCTTGCGTGTGTAACGGGATCTCTTGGGGGGCTTCTCGTGGGACAGTTTCGAAGCCTCTTGGGAGCCGTTCTGGGGCCTTGTGGGGCCCTCCTGGAGGCCTTTTGGGGCTTCTTGGGGGCGTCTTGGGAGCCTCCTGTTAATCAGCTATGCCAGTTGTCAATAAACTGAAGGTGCGCGGCGTTCAATCGAGCTTCTCGGGCTTACGCCACACCGTCGACCCCTCGTATTCTTGGGGAGTCCGACGTTGGAGCGCTCCTCTTCTCCTCCTCTTCCTCCTCCTCTCTTTTCGTCTCCTCCTCTTCCTCCTCTCCCTTCTCTTCCTTCCAATTCGTCCGCCAGGGGGGCTGGAGTCTTGAATGTCCCGAACGAGTGGTACCAGGAGAGTCGTTGGGGCCCTCCTCTTTCTTCTTCAGATGGGGTCGAACGATCCACTTCCTAGTGTGAGTCGTTGTGGGCCGTCTTTGGAGCCTCTTGGGCCCTTCGCCCTCTTGGGCTGTCCTGGGCGCCTCGTAGCAGCGTCTTGACCCCCCCGGGGGATCCGGCGCATCCGGCCGGACCCCCCCCCCCTCCAAAACGACCGGACCGGGCTCCTGGGGGAGGGGTTTGGGGAGGGGGAAGCATCTCACACGCCCATGACCCCAAGGGGTCGGCGGATTCACGACGAATGAGTTCGCCGCGAAGTCGGGCCCGAGCTTCTGCTGCGACTGCATGGAGAATTTGAAGGGGGCAGGAGAAAAGTGGTGCACGACTTGTGAGCAATGGGCTGAGATGGCGTCCACAGTGGCGGGAGGGGGGGTCGAAAGGAATAGAGTGTTCGTGCGGACAAGCAAATGCGACCGGTGCGCAGGGCCCGCCGCCGCACGGAAGTCACGGAAGACATCGGAGGCGTGGCGGGGGCAGGTGCAGGAGAAGTTTAAGATTCGATGCGGTGAATGCCTGGAATTCCTGAAAACGGAGGCAGAAATTGCGGCGAACCAGTATGCGACGAAAAGCGCGGGAGAGAAGCTCTGCAAGAAGTGCGCGGGGAAAAGAAAAGGCGGGTGGAACAAGTGGAGCAAATCGCAGAAGGAAAGAGAGTGCGAGAACGAGATGAACGCTGCGCGACGAGCTGCGCGCCAACAGAAGCCGCTGAAATGTTCTGCGTGTCCGTCAGAAGCGGATGGAACAGGGGGGACGTTCACAGACACACGACATTTGACGCCGGATCAACTGCAGAAGTACTACAAAACGGGCGCAGGCCATAGACCAGTGATGTGCCGATCATGCCAGGAGGAGCACGAGAAGTCGCGGGTGCTACGGTGCTCCGCATGCCCGAAGGGGGCGGATGGAAAGGGACCCGAAATCATGGACACACGCCATTTGACGGTGAGTCAGAAAAGGCATTATTGGGACACGGGCACGGCGCATCGCCCTGTCATGTGCCACGCGTGCCTGGAAAAGTCGGAGGCCCAGGTTTTCCGTTGTGGGGCATGCCCGAAGGGGGCGGATGGGAAGGCGCCCGCGTTTACAGACGTGAGCCATTTATCGGACAGTCAGAAAGAACATTACAGGAGAACGGGCCAAACGCATCGCCCGGTCATGTGCCGCGCGTGCCACGAAAAATCGGAGGCCCAGATTTTCCGTTGTGGAGCATGCCCGACGGGGGCGGATGGGAAGGCGCCCGCGTTCACAGACTTGAGCCATTTGTCCGATAACCAGAAAGTACATTATAGGAAGACGGGCCAGGCGCATCGCCCAGTCGTGTGCCGCGCGTGTCACGATGCGCGCACGGGGGCGAAAAAGTTTGAATGCTCCGCGTGCCCACCGAACGGGGACGGGAAGAAACCAGCGTTTTCAGACGGGGGCCATTTGTCGAAAGACCAGAAGAAGAATTATTTCAAGCGAAACAACCCAGTTGTGTGCGCGAAGTGTTTTAAAGCGGGACGAGCGCCGCGGAGAGACCCTCCGAAACGCCCGGCGGAACCAAGTGACGAGCATTGCGACAAGGCACGGAAGTTGCGAGGAATCTGACCGCTGGGGACGGGATGGATAAGGGGGACGTGGAGGAGGGAGGATGGGGGAGCAGCCAAAGGCGGAGAAGGTGAAAAGTGAGCCAGTGGAGGGAATACGAGACAGAAAGCTGAGAGGGGAGACGGGAGGAGGGGGCGGAAGAGGAGGATGAGAAGGAGCAGGAGAACACGACGAGGACGACAATGGCGGCGACAGACTCGACGGCGTAGGCTGGGCACCTTTTTGGGGCCATCTTGGGGGCTTCGTTGACCGTTGTGGGAGCCTCTGGCGCCGTCGTCGTGAGAATCCTCTCGGGGGCCTGCGGGAGGCAGTTTGGAGGCTTCTGGGGAGCTGTTTTGGGGCAGCTTGGGGCTTTTTTTGGGCTTGTTGGGGGCCTCTTGGGGGCTTCTTGGAGCCTCTTGGAGGCCTCTTGGGGCCTCCTTGGCGCCTTTTGGGGCGGAAGGCTAGAATTTTAGGTTCGTGGTCCCCGTCTGGAGCCTTTCTTGGGCCCCTCTGTGGGCCCTCTTGGACTGTCTGAAGGCCCTCTTGAGCCGTTTTGAGGCGCTCTTGGGCCGTGTTGGGGCCCACTTGGGAGCCTCTCGGGTCGTCTTGATGCCGTCTTGGGGGCTTCTTTCGCCGTCTTGGAGCGTCGGAAGCCCGAAAAAACGCGAAGGCCAAAAACGTTGAAAAAACCAATGGAAATCGACGATTTTGGCCTCTTGGGGCCATCTTGGGAGGCGTCTTGGAAGCTTCTTGGGGCGTCTTGGAGGCATCTGGGGCCATCTGGAGGCCATCTTGACCGTCTTCGAGTGTTTTTTCGGCGACTCGGGGCCCTCTTGGACCGTCTGCAGAGCTTCTTGGGAGCCTCTTCGCTCGTTTGCGGCCCCCCCAGCAGACTCTCTGGAGCGGATGACCCCCCCCGGACCGCGCCGGCGGATCCCGGGGAATCCGGCCGGACCCCCCCCCCCCCCCTCCAAAACGACCGGACCAGGCTCCGGGGGGAGGGGTTTGGGGAGGGGGGAAGCATCTCACACGCCGATGACCCCAAGGGGTCGGCGGATTTCGGCCTCTGGAGGCTGTTTTCGGGCCCTGGGACCCGCAGAAACGCATCCAGGATGAAAAGCTGGCTCTGGGGAAGGTGTCGGGACCGCCTGGGTCGTCGTCGTCGTCGCCTGCGTCGGCGTCGGCGTCGTGGGAGGCGGGGCCCATCGGCCTCTCCGCGGCCGCCTGTGTCCGCCTGTTTGTCTCTCCGCGGCCGCCCTGGTCCGCCCAGCGGCCTGTCCATCGTCGTCGTCGTCGCCGTCGCCGTCGCCGTCGCCGCCGCCGCCGCCGCCGCCGCCGCCGTCGTCGTCGTCGTCGTCGTCGTCGTCGTCGTCGTCGTCGTCGTCGCCGCCTTCGGCTTTTCGACGATTTTTCGTTGACCGTCGATCTTCGGAGGTGTCTTCGATTTCGGCCTCAGGAGGCCGTTGTCGGGCCCTGGGGCCGGCAGAAACGCATCCAGGATGAAAAGCTGGCTCTGGGGAAGGTGTCGGGACCGCCTGGCTCGTCGTCGTCGGCGGCGGCGACATTTGCCCGATATTACCATCCCGAGCCAGGTGTTTCGGAATATTGTCCGACATTTGCCCGATATTGCCATCCCGATTGTTGCGGGTGCTTCCGATATTATTTGCCCGACATTTGCCCGATATTGCCATCCCGAGCCAAGTGTTTCGGAATCTTCCGTGTCGTCAGAGGCATCGTCCGAGGAGCATGGACATTGTTAACTCGTTTCAATTCGTTTGCTCTGTGCAGTGAGGACGTGCCGAATGTGCTGTTTCGAGCCGTTGAGTGGTAGAGTGATGCATTCGGTTCAGTTGCAACGCAGCCTTTGCAGGCAAATCAGTAGAGAAGAGATTGCCATCCCGCCACCGATTATATGTCAGATTATTTGTCCGATGTTGTCATCCCGCCACCGTTTGTTTTGTGGGTCCGAGGCCGCTCAGATGGCTGATGGGTTCTCCTGGGAAGCGTCTCGGGGGCGTCTGGGGGGCATTTGTTGGGCCTCTCGGGTTTTTTTTGAGGGCTCTCGCGGGGCTCCCTGGGGACACTTCGGGGCTTCTCTGGGGCGTTTCGGGGGTCGTCTGGGGAGGGCGTTCTGGGGCCGAAGGCTCCACGTGTCTGTTCGGATTCCCCTTCCGGGCTTCCTTTTGAGGCTGTCCTCGGGCTCTCTTGGGCCGTCTTGATGCTTCGTTGTGGAAGTACTTGGAACCCGCTCGGGGGCTTCTCGGGAGCCTCTTGTGTCATCTGGTAGGGATATTGGGGAGCTATTGGGCCGTCTCGGAAGCCTCTCGGGGGCGTCTTGGGAACATTGTTTGAGCCTCCTGGGTTTTTTTAAGGCTCTCGCAGGGCTCCCTGGGGACACCGCGGGGCTTCTCTAGGGCGTCTCGGTGGCCTCCTGGGGGGGCGTTCTGTGGCCGAAGACTCCAAATGTCTGTTTGGATTCCCCCTTCTGGTCCTCCTTTTGAGGACGTCCTGCTTTCTCTTGGGTATTGGCTATTGTAAACATGCACATATATCTTAGAATACACACGGCAATACTATAACAACAGATTCGGACACGACCGGATTACGGCAGGTAAGGTCACCGAAAGCGGCTGCAGCAGGAACATAATGATAATATAAGGAGTACAGTAGCGGCAGCAGCTGTGTCTTCTTTTGTCATCCTCTCCCTCACTCCTCCGTTGCCTTTTTGGGTCAAGATCTCAGAGCGATTTCGGGCGTACCCCGACAGCTCCGGTTGCCGGGCGCGCCGCCCGCGACCGCGCATTTGCTGGGTGCGCCGCCGTGCCGTTTCAAAGTGTAAATAATTGATTTTTGTGTTTTTCTTATGGTGTGTCGGGTGAGCGGCCGTGCCATTTCAGATTGCAATTTGCGAATTATTATGCTTTTCTTCTGGTTCGCTGGATGCGGAGCCGTGCCGTTTCAGAATGAAAATTTTAAGTATTATCATTTTTCTGGTGTGCTGGGTGTGCGGCTGCGCCGTTCGAGATTGCAAACTCTTAATTATTATGTTTTTCTTCTGGCGCGCTGGGTGCGCGGCCGTCCTGTTTCAGAATGTCAATTGTTAATTATTATCCTTTTCTTCTGGTGTGCTGCGTGCGCGGCCGTGCCGCTCCAGAACCTAAATTGTTAATTCTTATCATTTTCCTCTGTTGCGCTTGGTGTGCGGTCGCGCCATTTCATATTCGAAATTGCCAATTCTTGTGATGTTCTTCTGGTGTGCTCGGTGCGCAGCCGTGTCATTTCAGATTCGAATTTGCTCGTGCCGTTTTATATTCCAAATTGGTAATTCTCGTCTTTTTCTTCTGGTGTACTGGGTGCGCGGCTGTGCCGTTCCAGACTGCAAACTCTTAATTTTTCTGTTTTTCTTTGGGCGTGCTGGGTGCGCGGTCGTCCCGTGGCCGTCCCGTTTCAGAATGCCAATTACATTCGTATTATTTTCATCTGGTGCGCTTCGTGCGCGGCCGCGCCGTTTCATATTGCAAAGTGTTAATTCTTATGGCTTTCTTCTGATGTGCGACTGTGCCGTTTCAGATAATTCTTATGCTTTTCTTCTGGTTTGTTGGGTGCGTGGCCGTGCCGTTTCAGAATGTACATGTTTAATCCTTATCCTTTCCTTCTGGTGCGCTGCGTGTGCGCCGCTTCAGAATACAAATCCTTAATTCTTATGTTTTTCGTTTGATGTGCTGGGGTGCGGCCGTGCCGTTTCCGATTAGAATTTGCTAATTCTTACGATTTCTTTTTCGTGTGCTCGAAGCGCTGTCGCGCAGTTTCAGATTGCAAACTGCTTATTATTATACTTTTCTTTTGGTCTGTTGGGTGGGCGGTTGTGCCGTTCCAGAATGCAAAAAAAAATAGTATCATGCTTTTCTTCTGGTGTGCTCGGTGACAGGCCGTGCCGTTTCAGAATGTAAATTGATAATTCTTATGTTTTTCTTCGGGTCTGCTGCGTGCGCGAGACGCCTTTTTCAGAATATAAATTGTTATTCGCGCACCGAACAGACTAGAAGAAAATAGTAAGAATCAGCTGTTTGCAATTTAAGACGGCACGGCCACGCACCCAACACATCAGAAGAAAAATAATCAGAATAAGCAGCCTGCAATCTGAAACGGCACGGCCGCGCACCGAGCACAGTATAAGAAAATAGTGAGAACTACGAATTTGCAATTTAAAACGGCACGGCCGCGCACCGAGCACCCAAGCAAAAAACGATAGCAATCGCACAAAAATAAATATGAGAATTACGAATATGCAATCTAAAACACCCAGCACACAAGAAAAACAACATAATAATGAGTAATTTGCAATCTGAAACGGCGCGACCGCGCACAAAACGCACCAGAGACAAAACGATTCAGAAATTACATTCTGAAAGGGCACGGCCGCGCACCCTGCACACGAGAAAAAATCATTAGGCCGTGCCGTTTCATATTGCAAACCGCTAGTTCTTATGATTTTCTTCTGGTTTGTTTGGTGCACGGCTCTGCCGTTTCAGATTGCAAATTGTTAATTGGTTTGTTTTTCTTTTGCTGTGTTGGGTGCGCGGCCGCGCCGTTTCAGAATGTATATCGCTCAGTCATCCTATCCTTTTTTTCGAAAGAGCGCCAGTGGATCACCTGGAAGACACAAAAGGGGGGGTGTGCTCCAGGGAACCCCCCCCCCCCCTCCCCCCCTTAAGGGGGGGGGGGGGGGGTCCGAGAAACTCCCCCCCCCCCCCCCCCCCCCCTTTAAGGGGGGGGGGGTTCGAACCCCTCCCCCCCCCCCTTTGAAAGGGGGGGGGGGGGGTTCGGAATCCCTCCCCCCCCCCCCCCCCCCTTGAAGGGGGGGGGGGGGTTCGGAACCCCCCCCCCCCCCCTCCCCCCCTTTCCGCAGGGGTCCGGTGCGAGCGAGCCGAGCGCGTGGACTGTTGGACGTAGGGGCCGTCGGGGGCAGGACTCTGAAAGCTTTGCGGGTGTGCGGGCGGGCCGAGCGAGGTTTAGGGTTTAGGGTTAGGGTTAGGGGTTAGGGCTTAGGGTTTAGGGTTTAGGGTTTAGGGTTTAGGGATAGGGTTTAGGGTTTAGGGTTTAGGGTTTAGGGTTTAGGGTTTAGGGTTTAGGGTTTAGGGTTTAGGGTTTAGGGTTTAGGGTTTAGGGTTTAGGGTTTAGGGTTTAGGGTTTAGGGTTTAGGGTTTAGGGTTTAGGGTTTAGGGTTTAGGGTTTAGGGTTTAGGGTTTAGGGTTTAGGGTTTAGGGTTTAGGGTTTAGGGTTTAGGGTTTAGGGTTTAGGGTTTAGGGTTTAGGGTTTAGGGTTTAGGGTTTAGGGTTTAGGGTTTAGGGTTTCCGAGCAGAACCATCCTATCCCCCCCTCACCAGGGTGTAGGGGGGGATGGATGGGTGCGTTGAGTCCCGCCCCATCCGCCCAGAGTCATTGCTTTTAGGGTTTAGGGTGGTCTACCCCCCTCGCTCCCCCCTAGCAAGGGGGGAAGTGTGCAGGCGTCGGCAAGAGTGAGTGGCCGCGTACCAGGGATGAATGAGAAGAGTCGTCCTTCGCGAAAGTTACGCGTGCGACCTAGGCCCGCGCGGGCGAAGAGTCGCACGCGTAGCCTTGAGAGAGCCCGCGGCCGAAGCAGCACCCAAGGGAGCTCGAAACAGACACGCTTGAGAGAGCCCGCGGCCGAAACAGCATTCAAGGGAGCTCGAAACAGACACCCTTGAGAGAGTCTGCGGCCAAAGGAGCACCCAAGGGACACAAACCAAGCCCACAGGAGAACGCAGACCGGCGCCACAGTCGCCCACCGAGCCCCGAGCTCGGAGTTTCGCCCAAGTTCGGAGCCCGAGCCGGAATCAGAGCCCGAGCCGGCACCGCGCCGGAGCCCGGGGGAATGTGAATCCGGTATATCGGTAATTTTCCTTGGTTTAGCTCTCCCAGAGAGGTCTGCGCACGCTCTTGAGGATATGTTTTGTTCACTACCCTGGGAACGATCCTCTGGGAGCTCCTTCACGCCAAGAGCTCTGGAGGGGAGCTCTGGGGGGGAGCTCTGGGGGAGAGCTCTGGAGGGAGAGCTCTGGGGGAGAGCTCCGGGGGAGAGCTCTGGGGGAGAGCTCTGGGGGAGAGCTCTGGGGGAGAGCTCTGGGAGAGCTCTGGGGGAGAGCTCTGGGGGAGAGCTCTGGGGGAGAGCTCTGGGGGAGAGCTCTGGGGGAGAGCTCTGGGGGAGAGCTCTGGGGGAGAGCTCTGGGAGAGCTCTGGGGGAGAGCTCTCTGGGGGAGAGCTCTGGGGGAGAGCTCTGGGGGAGAGCTCTGGGGGAGAGCTCTGGGGGAGAGCTCTGGGGGAGAGCTCTGGGGGAGAGCTCTGGGGGAGAGCTCTGGGGGAGAGCTCTGGGGGAGAGCTCTGGGGGAGAGCTCTGGGGGAGAGCTCTGGGGGGAAGGGGGTCTCGTTGTGGGAGCCCACAAGGAGCCTGGGGGAGCTCGTTATGGGAGCCCACAAGGAGCCAAGGAGCCCGGGGGAGCTCGTTGTGGGTACCCCCCAGAATCCTCCGTGATGCCGGCATCAGGGAGGATTTTGGCCGGCGGACGCACAGAACCTTTGGACCATTGGATTTACGCCTTCGGCAATAAAACCTGCCCCAGCGCGCTCTTCCAGAGAAACCAAGCGTTCTGGGGTCAGTTTTAAGCAAATCCGGAGGTTTTTAAGCGCCGATACAAGTGCTTGGATATCAGAGAGGCTGCATGCGAGCGCGACAAGGGGGACCAGCGCGGCGGCGGGCAAACCCAAGCGCTAATTTTACGATTTCGGCTATCTAAGCGCCGCAGCGCGCTTCCGTAGCGAAGCCAAGCGTCCTGGGGCAGTTTCTAAGGAAATCCAATGGTTTTTAAGGGAAAGCCTAAACCCGCGGCCCAATACCCTAAACTCACCAGGGCCGGCCGCGATTTGGGAGCATCCGGCCCCGGGTTAGGGGTTATGTGTTTCTGAGCGAGACACAGCCTCAGGCCGGCAGGCCGATTGTGGCGGTGAGCTCGACTGGCAGCTCGCTCTCACTAGCAGATCCTTACAGGCGTGGCGATGCGCGCCCCCAGGGCCGCGCCTGCAGTTTAGGGTTTAGGGTTTAGGGTTTAGGGTTTAGGGTTTAGGGTTTAGGGTTTAGGGTTTAGGGTTTAGGGTTTAGGGTTTAGGGTTTAGGGTTTAGGGTTTAGGGTTTAGGGTTTAGGGTTTAGGGTTTAGGGCCTGCATGGGCGCATGCGCGCGCTGGCTGCGATCCCCCCCACATCAAGGTTGTTGGGGGGGATCGCTGCCCAAGCCGCGCGCGCTATGAACTTGCACTCCCGCCCCAGACCACCCACAGTAAAGCCCTTTAGGGTTTAGGGTTTCTCCCCCCAACCCCCCTATCAAGGGGGGCTTTCGTGTTGTGTGCGAATGCGCATATTCCGCGGGGAGCACGACGACGCGGTTTTGGCATTGCGTTCTTGGTACGCGCGCAAAGCGCTTTGCGCAGGCGCAAGAGCCAGCGTCGTCGCATGGCCAACAATCTTTGCCGTGGGTTTAGCTGCATTCGGCTGGCTCCCAGTTGGCGCATGGCTTTGCCGAAGGACGGATTCTCCTCCTGCGGGTGTTCATTGCAATCAGAAGGCACAGGAGAGGCCTCAAGGCCAGGCGTCGCCGCATCCGGTTTTGAGTTACGGCGTTGGCCTGTCGCAGACGCAGCATTGCCCCTGGTTCCAGTAAGCCTCCTGCATTGGCTTTTGCCGTTGGCCTGGCTGCCCTTGCAGCCGCCGTCGTAGACGGCTGCCGCTGGCGCAGCACATCCACAGGGGTCCGCATTTGCCTTCGGCGTTGGAAAGCAGCACTGCGAGGGCGCTGGCGCGGCAATCCCATGGGCCCCCGTGGGCCTCGAGCGAGTAGCCGCGCCGTCGGGCTCCTCGCTGACGGCGACGCGCACGGCAGTTGTATGCGCCCGCGGCCTTGGGTTTTGCTTTGAGGTCGCCCCCGCTGAAGCGATTGCAATCATCGACGCAGACGCTGTCGACGCGAGCTTCGGAAGGCGGGAGGAGGAGCGCGAGGGGGTGGGTGTGGCACCCCCTCGCTACGATGCGCGCGCATGGCTGCGGCAGCACGTCCATGGCAGACCCCCTGGAATACCTTGGGGGAGCTCTCTGGGAGCGCTGGGGCTCGACCTCTCCCCAGGATGGAAGCACGTGGGAGCGTCTGGGAGCGCGACAGGACACGCAGAGTGCAACGCGAGCGCGAGCCGTGAATTGCCCGTTGGGCTTGACCGTTGGCGTCGCCCCCGCTGAAGCGATTGCATTGTCGACGCAGCCGCCTTCGGCGCGAATTTCGCATGGCTGGGAGGGGGAGCGCGAGGGGGTGGGTCTGGCACCCCCTCGCTACGATGCGCGTGCATGACTGCTGCAGCGCTGGGAGGAGCCCTGGGACTGCCTGGAACTGCCTGGGCACGCTTGGGAGCGCGCGGGAGCGCATGGGAGCGCCGCGTGGCGCCTTGGAGCGCTTGTGGGTGCTGAAAAGCGCGTGGGAATGCTTCGGCGCTTGGGAGCACCTGGGAGCGCAGGGGAGCGCTTGGGAGCGCTTCGGGGTTGTGGCAGCGCTGGGAACGCTGGGGAGCGCCTGCGAGCGCCTGGGAGCGCGCCAGGAGCGTGCCGGGAGCGCTTGGGAGCGCCTGCGAGCGCCTGGGAGCGCCTGGGGGCGTGCCGGGAGCGCTTGGGAGCGCCTGGGAGCGTCTAGGAGCGCAGCCAGCGCGCGCCTGGGAACGCGCCTGGGTGCGTGCCGGGAGCGCCCAGGAGCGCTGAGAGCGCTTGGGAACGCTTGGGAGCGCCTGGGAGCGCTTGGGAGCGCGTGGGAGCGTGCCGAGAGCGCCTGGGAGCGTGCCGGGAGCGCCTGGAGCGCCGTGGAGCGCTTGGGAGCGTGCCGGGAGCGCTTGGGAAAGCTTGGAAGCGCCTGGGAGCGCTTGGGAGCGCTTGGGAGCGCCTGGGAGCGCCTGGGAGCGCCTGGGAGCGCCTGGGAGCGCCTGGGAGCGCCTGGGAGCGTGCCGGAAGCGCTTGGAGAGTCCTTGGGAGCGCCTGGAGCGTTTGGAAGCGCCTGGAGCGCCGCATGCGGTAATTTCATAGGTTTGGAGCACCCAGGGAGCGCCGCATGGTGTATTTTCATAGGTTTGGAGCCCCAGAGGAAGGATCGGCCCCCCAGGGACCCGCTTGCTAGGGCTGAGGGTTAGGGGTTCCTTTTCTTGGGAGAACCCCCACGGGGTTGCATACCCGCGGGATGCGAATCCTCCTCAGCGGCTATCGCCGCTTCGTCGGTGCGGCGTTCGCGCATGGGCGGGCTCGCTGATCGCTCGGCCAGGCGCCACGGGCTTCTGACGATGCACCGCCCGTGGCTTGCAGTTTAGGGTTTAGGGTTTAGGGTTTAGGGTTTAGGGTTTAGGGTTTAGGGTTTAGGGTTTAGGGTTTAGGGTTTAGGGTTTAGGGTTTAGGGTTTAGGGTTTAGGGTTTAGGGTTTAGGGTTTAGGGTTTAGGGTTTAGGGTTTAGGGTTTAGGGTTTAAGGTTTAGGGTTTAGGGTTTAGGGTTTAGGGTTTAGGGTTTAGGGTTTAGGGTTTAGGGTTTAGGGTTTAGGGTTTAGGGTTTAGGGTTTAGGGTTTAGGGTTTAGGGTTTAGGGTTTAGGGTTTAGGGTTTTAGGGTTTAGGGTTTAGGGTTTAGGGTTTAGGGTTTAGGGTTTAGGGTTTAGGGTTTAGGGTTTAGGGTTTAGGGTTTAGGGTTTAGGGTTTTTAGGGTTAGGGGTTAGGGGTTAGGGTTAGGTTTAGGGTGTAGGGTGTAGGGTGTAGGGTTTAGGGTTTAGGGTTTAGGGTTAGGGTTAGGGTTTAGGGTTAGGGGTATGGTTTGTGTTGAGGGTTAAGGTTTAGGGTTAGGGTGAGGGTGAGGGTTTAGGGTTAGGGTTCGGGTTCGGGTTTAGGGTTAAGGTTTAGGGTTCAGGGTCTAGGGTTAGGGTTAAGGTTTAGGGTTAGGTCATAGGGTTTAGGGTTACGGTTAAGGTTTAGGGTTAGGGTTAGGGCTAGAGTTTAGGGTTAGGGTTAGGGTTAAGGATTATGGTGTAGGGGTTAGGGCTAGGGTTAGGGTTAGGGTTTAGGGTCAGGGTTTCGGGTGTAGGGTTTTGGGGGTTAGGGTTTAGGGTTAGGGTTAGGGTTTAGGGTTAGGGTTTAGAGTTTAGGGCTAGGGTTTAGGGTTTAGGGTCAGGGTTGGGGTTGAGGTTAGGGTTTAGGGTTAGGGTTAGCGTTTAGGGTTTAGGGTGAGGGGTAGGGTTGGGGTTAGGGTGTAGGGATAGGGTTGAGGGTTAGGGTTAAGGGTTCAGGTTTAGAGCTTAGGTTAGGGCTAGGCTTAGTGTTAGGGTTTGGGGTCAGGGTTAGGTCTACGGTTAGGGTTTAGGCTTCGGGTTAGGGATTAAGGATTAGGGTTCAGGGTTTGGGTTAGAGGTTAGGGGTTCGGGGGGGTCGGGGCGGGAGTGGTAGGGATGGGGTTCCGGAGCCGGGGCGCGAGCCGGGTTTCGCCGACGACGGCTCGGGCAGGGGGGAGGGGGGGGGGGGGGGTTCGCCGACCAAGGCTCGGCAAGGGGGGGGGGGGTGGGAGGGGGGGTTCCGACCCCCCCCCCCCCCTTGGGTGATCCAGGCGGCGCGCCCTCCTTTTTTTCGGTGCATTGCATGCGCGGCCGCGCCCTTACATATTGCAAGTTGCTAATTCTTTATATTTGTCTTCTCTTGTGTTGCGCGGCCATATTGCTTCAGAATGTAAATTCTTAATTGTTTTCCTTTTCTTCTGGTGTGTTCGGTGCGCAACCGTGCCGTTTCAGATTGCAAATTGCCAGTTCTTATTTTTTTTCCTGGTGTGCTGGGTGTGCGGCCGTGCCGTTTTAGATTGGGTACGGGTAATTGTTTTCTTTTCTCACATTCGTCACGTACACGTTTGCCCGCATTGTTCAGAGTGATGTTACTTACGTTTACGTGGTTTCGGCTTATGTTGTTTACCCTCACGTCTCACGTTGTTTGTACCCGCGTTGATCGTGTTCAGAATTGTTTCTCGTCTCGAATTCTTGTTCACAAGAAGCCGCCTGTCATCTGAATCCGTCGCTCGTTTCAAGTAATTTTTGGTCCGAAAGCGCACGGACGCTATTCTTCGTCCTTGACGGTCGCGCGGGTCGTCGGCGATTCCCAGCGCCAGAACATTTATTATTCTTCGCCCAAAGGATGTTTTTTAATTCTTGATCCTACATTATTCTTAGGCTTACGCCACACCGCCGACCCCTTGTTTATGCCAATCTGGGGGTAGTAGAAGCTGCGAAAGGGGTGAAAAGGCGAGTGATATTTGTTTGGTGTCTGTTCGCCGCCACCGCCAGAGGGTCTCGGGCAGTTCCTCGGGGGGGTCCGAGCGGACGGCGACACCGCGGGCGGTCGTGGTCTCATCTGGGGCCATCTGAGAGGCATAATGGAGCCAGGTTGGGCTCGGGAATGTCTTCGAGCCGTTTCGGTAGCGGTCGGGAGTTTTTTGGGGGGACTGCCCAGGAGTCATGATGGGTCAACTTGGCCATGTGCGAACACGGAGAAACGGCTCTGGGTTATGGGTTAAGGGTAAGAGGCTTCTTGTATGTGTATCGGGATCTCGCGGATCGCTTCTCGGGGGCCTCTGGAAGCGAGTTTTGGAGCCATTTGGGGGCCGTTTCGGAGCCTCTGGGGTGCTTCTTTGGTGTTCCTTGGGGCGTCTGGGCGGCCTCGTGAGGGCCTCTGGGAGCCTCTTGGGGCAATCTTGGTGCCCTCTGGGGCTCCTGGGGGCAGAAAGCTAGAGTTTGAACATGTGTGGTCGCCCTCTTGGGCCCCTCTTGGTGCCGTCTTGGGGCCCTCTTGGGCCGTCTTGGGAACCTCTTGGGCCGTCTTGGGGCCGTCTTGTGCCGTCTGGAGGCCGTCTTGGGGGCCTCTTGGGCCATCTTGGGGCTGTCTTTGGGGCCTCTTTGCCCGTCTTGGAGCGTCGGGAAGCCGGAAAGGCGGAAAAGACAAAACATCGAAAAACACCATGGAAAATTAACAATTTTAGACTTTTGGGGCCCTCTTGGGAGGCTTGTTTGGGACTTCGGGGGCCGTCTTGGAGACCTCTTGGCCCGTCTTGGGGCCATCTTGGGCGTCTTGGAGCGGTCGTTTGGCGTCTCGGGGCCTGCGTGGGCCGTCTTGGAGGCCTCTTGGGGGCTTCTTGGCCCGTCTTGAGGCCCTCTTGGGCTCGGAGAAGCCCCGTGAACCGCTCGTCCCGGCCGTGCTGCGCCCGTCCCGGACCCCCCCCCCTCCAAATCGGCCCTTTTGGGCCGTCTTGGGAACCTCTTGGGCCGTCTTGGGGCCGTCTTGTGCCGTCTGGAGGCCGTCTTGGGGGCCTCTTGGGCCATCTTGGGGCTGTCTTTGGGGCCTCTTTGCCCGTCTTGGAGCGTCGGGAAGCCGGAAAGGCGGAAAAGCAAAAAACATACAAAAATATTATGGACAATCAACAATTTTAGACTTGTGGAGCCCTCTTGGGAGGCTTGTTTGGGACCTCGGGGGCCGTCTTGGAGACCTCTTGGCCCGTCTTGGGGCCATCTTGGGCGTCTTGGAGCGGTCGTTTGGCGTCTCGGGGCCTGCGTGGGCCGTCTTGGAGGCCTCTTGGGGGCTTCTTGGCCCGTCTTGAGGCCCTCTTGGGCTCGGAAAAGCCCCGTGAACCGCTCGTCCCGGACCCCCCCCCCCCCCCTCCAAATCGACCGGACCGGGTTCCCGGGGGAGGGGTTTGGGGAGGGGGAAGCATCTCACACGCCGATGATCCCCAAGGGGTCGGCGGATTTGGTAGTTTTGGGGTGGTCTTGGGGGTCTCTTTGACCGTCTTGGAGCGTCGGAAATCCGAACAGGCGAGAGCGCCAAACTCCTTCAAACACTGAAGGCACAGCAATGAGTTTTGCCTCTCGGGGCCCTCTTAGAAGGCCTCTTGGAGGCATCTTGGGGCGTCTTGGAGGCCTCTTGAGCCACCTTGAAGCCATTTTGGCCGTCTTGGAGCGATCTTTTGGCGACTCTGGGCCCGCTTGGACCGTCTTAGGGGCCTCTTGGGGCCCTCTTGGCCCGTCTTGGGGCCCTCTTGGGTCCGAAAATTATGCAACAGGCCGCGGGGCAGCCCAGGGGGACCGCGGGAAGCCCCGCCCAATTTCGGGAACAAGAGTCCGGGCCCCTTGGAGTCACCTCAGGATTGAGGTTTCAGGCTCGAGGGATTAGGCAACGGATTTGAGGACACGCCCACTCCGTGCCCAGAGGCACGGCGGCGCGTAAGTATACATGTATCTCACGTCTATAATTGGGTGGGGGGTCCGGGCTCCCCAAAGTGGATTGATTTGTCTTCCGGGCCGTTTCGGGCCCAGCGGGGGGCACCAAAAAAGAACGTCAAAAGGGGCTGAGAGACGTCCAAGAGGGCGCCAAGATGGCCCAAGAGCGCTTCAAGAGAGCCCAAGACCGCACAAGAGCGTTTCAACATTTGTTCAACATGGCCTGAAGACAGCCCACGAGTGCTTCAAGACGGCCAAGATACCTTCAAAAGGACTCCCACGAGCGCTCTCAGGAGGCGAAATAAGTAATTCGGTTGTCCTATGTTTTTTTTTTATTGCTTTTTCGTGTTATCGCTGTTTCGTGCTTCCGACTGTCCAAGACTGCCCACGAGACCCCAGAAATCAGCTCAAGATTGCCCAACAGGCACCCAAAGAGGGCGCAAGAGAGCCCCAAGACGGCCCAAGAATGCCCCCAGACGGCCCAAGAGGCGCCCAAGATCGCCCAAGAGGACCCCTAGAGGGGCCCAAGAGGGGGAACACGAACCGACAATTCGAGCCTTGCGCCCCAAGAGGTCTCCAGGAGGCCCCAAGAGGCCCCCAACAGAGCCCAAGAGGCCCCCCTAGAGGCCTCACGAGGCCCCAAAGGGGCCCAAAAAGACAGCCCACGAGCACCTCAAACGGCCCCCAAGAGGCTTCCAAAATTGCCTTCAAGAGGCCCCCGGGAAGCCTTTCACGAATTCCAGACGAATTTCCAAGAGGCCTCTAATCCGTAACCCAGGCACGTTGGCGGGATGGGCCGAAGGCCTTTATCGGGAACGTGAACCGAGAACCCGAGAGCTTCGCCCCAAGAGACCTCCAGGAGGGGTCAAGAGGTTCCCAAGAAGCTTGGCGACAGATCACCGGTCGACCAGTCGATGAGAGCGGAGGAGGGGGAACGAGGACGAGGCAGGAGGAAACAGGGAATGTTGACCTCATTATTCATGACCGCCTTGTTGTCTCAATGCGGTCAGCACTCGACCAGCTAGCACTTAAGCGCGCGCGAAGCGCGCGATGGTTCTGGTATATCTTTATTTATATACACACACGCACACGTCTATGAATACAGATATAATATAAATGAATACCGCCCCCCCCGGCCCCGGGTCCCACACCTCCCCGCCGCATCCCGGGGACGCTCCCGGTACTGTTCCCCCGGCCTTTCCGGGGAGCCTCCACAGCGCCCTCCTGGACGCTTCCCAGGAGCCCCTAGAATGCGAAAGGATGGTCCACGACGCTCCAAAGCAGCCCAAGTTTGCCTTCCGACAGCTCTCGAGGCTCCCAGGTGGCCTCCAAGAGACCCCAAGAGAGGTCCGAGAGGCGTCCCGGGACGGCCCGACGTGGCCCGAATCGTAGATTTTGAGTGTTTATTTCCCATGTTTTGGGCTTCTCGCGTTTTCGAGCTTCCAATGGTCCAAGAGCGCCGAAGAGCCGCCCAAGACCGCCCCAAGACCACCCAAGAGACCCTCAGGACGGCCCTAAGACGGGCTAAAAAGGCTCCAAGACTGCCGAAGAGGCGCCCAGGACAGCCCCAGACCACCCCAGAACAGGCCCAAGATGGGCCCAAGAGCGGGAGCAGGTTCCAGAGACCTCCGAGAGGCGTCCGGGACCCCCCAGCGGCCCCCAACACACCCCCGATCCTTGAGAGGCCCCAAAAAGACCCCGACGAGGCTCCAAGAACAGCCCAAGAGAGCTGCGAGAGCCGTCCCGAGAGAGCCCACAGAGGGTCAAATCTTTGATTTCCAATGTATTTTCTATTGTTTTTCCGCCTTCTCACGTTTTCCCGCTTCCAACCCTCGAAGATCGAGGATTGTGAAAAAAGGGGAATTCCCAGAATCCCGTTTTTTTCCAGAGTGGCACTCCTAATCGGAGATCCCACACATGCCCTGCCATCTGGCCGGTACTGCGCCTCCCGGCTTCCCAGGCACCCCCAAGACGCCCAAGGACAGCCCAAGACGACCCCAAGGAGCCCCGTCCACCACGTTCCCGCGTAGCCCGAGACACCCTTCCGACGGCTCTCCAGGCCTCCAGGAGGCTTCCACAACCCCCCAGGGGGTCAGGAAGATCCCCCCCCTGCGGGGCCGGCGAACAAAACCCGCGAGGCACAAACAAAGAACAACGCCGAACAGCGCCGAGGAGCTGGAAAAACATGGAAATCGCACAATTCCTTTTTACCAACCATCCTGTGGTGTCGAGTCCTCGTTTTGAAGAGACATCGCTCGCGTCCTCCTTCCTTCCTTCTCCTCCCGCTGCCCCCCTTCCTCTCCCCATCATCAGCATCATCGTCACCATCATCACCATCACCCATCATTCATCAGTATCATAATCCGCAGCATCATCCTCATCCACATCCACATCATCATCATCATCATCATCATCATCATCATCATCATCATCATCATCAGTATCGCCATCGTCATCGTCATCATCGTCATCGTCATCGTCATCATCGTCATCGTCACCCATGCGGTACACCCCTCAAAAGTTTCGTGGTCCCATACGGAGTTCTTCATATGGTCCCTGCGGCGGAACTCGCATGGCGGCGTCGCTCCATTTTGGCATACCCCTAACACGTTGCGTGGCCCCAGAGGGAACTCCACCTAAGGTCCCAGTGGCGGAACTCGCATGGCGGCATCGCCCCATTTTGGCACACCCCTCACACCCGTCGTGGCCCCATAGGGAGGTCCACCCAAGGTCCCAGTGGTGGAACTCGCATGGCGGCCTCGCCCCATTTTGGTACACCTCTCACACGTTGCGTGGCCCCAGAGGGAGCTCCTCCTAAGGTCCCAGTGGCGGGGCTCGCATGGCGGCCTCGCCCCATTTTGGCACACCCCTGACGCGTTTCGTGGCCCCAAAGGGAACTCCACCTAAGGTCCCAGTGGCGGAACTCACACGTTTCGTGGCTCCATAGGGAGCTCCACCCAAGGTCCCAGTGGCGCAGCTCACATGACGGCCTCGCCCCAGTTTGGCACACCCTTCACACTTTTCGTGGCCCTGTATGGAACTCCACCTACGGTCCCAGCGGCGCAGGTCGCAGTGGCCGCCACGAGGTCGGGAACGGCTAGAAGGAGGACGACGACTGGTGGCTAGAGCTCTACGCGCTGCTCTCGCGTACCACGTGCAACGAGGACCTCCTGCTCATGCGGGCGCCGCGCATCGAGTGCTTCCTGGCAGGGCCGCCGGAGGGATTTCGGAAGCAACTGGAGTAGTTTGCGGACCGCGCGAAGCGGTGCAGACGGGAGGCGACGGCCCTCGCCAGGGAGCTGGGCTCCACCGAGTTTCTCCGCGAGGTTTGACCTGAGGAGCGGCCCGCCCGAGCCTCGCCGTATCTCGACGGTCTGACTGTTTGGCCTCGCGCCGTGGGCGACCCGCGCGCGTCGCTGGGGCCCTCTTCGGGGCGACCAGCGCTCTGCCCAAAGCCTCGCTCGCCCCCGTCGTCGCTCCTCCCAGCGGCCGCAGCATTGCTCGTTATCAGCCAGCCAGCTAGCTCTCTCTGTTCCGCGCAGCGGACGACCCGCGAGCGTCGCCGGGATCCCTTTGGGGCGCTCAGCGTGCGTCGCGGGGACCCCGCGCGTCGCCGCGCCCGCAGCCATGGACATCGGCTCGCGCGGGCAAAGAGACAGGACAAGAAAAGGACGGAAGCGGGCGCGATCCTCGGCGCGCCGACGTGGGCGTCGACGTTCATGCGCGTAGACTGATTCGCGCGCAGACTCATTCACAATCTGACTCACTCGCGCTCAGGCTCGCCCGTTCTCAGCCTCTCGCACTCAGACCGACCGTCTTTGTTCGTATTGTTGACCCCGCCGCGCCTTTCGGCGCGCCCCTCGCACGGTTCGCGGCCCCATAGGGAGCGCGAGCGATGATAATATTCACAACCGCGGCGTTCACAATTGCACATGGTTGGGTCCTTCGCCAGGTTTTCTCCCTACCGAGGCTCTGCCTAGAAGGGTTCCTACTCTGAGGCTTAAAGGGCCGGGCAGTGGGGCGCGCCCGGGGCGGTTCCCCCAGGATCCGCACCGCGGTTCCCCCAGTGACGTTCCCTGAGTTTCGCGCTGCGTATCTCATCTTAACTGAGCCTATTTCATCATACCTTAGCTTAGCTTCGTATTACCCCAGTTTTATATTGGCTTAGCTTACCTTCATCTTAGCTTCGCTGAGCTTTAGCATAGCAGAGCACAGCATCGCATAGCAGAGCGTAGCATTCGTATGGGTGGAATTCCCTACCGAGGCTCTGCCTAGAGGGCTAGCTTAGCATAGCATAGCATAGCGCAGAGCTGGATTATCATAACATGGCATGGCATATCATCGCATATCATAGATTAGCATATCATATCATAGCATATCAGATCATATAGCGCAGTTTAACATAGCATTGCATCGTTTAGCATAACACAACGCCGCGTGACATCGCATATCATAGCATAGCATAGCATAGTGCAGCGTTTCATAACATGGCATATCAGAGCACAGCGCAGCATAGCATGGCATCGCATAGCATTAATGCTGCTTCCCTAAGGGCTCCAACTTCTAGGTAGGGTCGCACTGGGGGTAATTTTTGTTTGTTCTTCATGTTTGGTCCCCGCTCTACTTCGCTCGACTTTGCGCCACCGACCACAATGAAGACCCCCCTCACCTCCCAGAAAAGAACCCAAGAAACCTTTGAGGACCCCAAATCGTTGAACACCTAAACGAAAGTCGTGGTGTTTGCGTTTCCGCACTTCCACTTCTATACGATTCCGAGGTTTGCGCGGGGCCTCCGGAGGAGGGTTTCGACGCAAGAAGCGACCAACATGATATTACATGCGTTCGCCGATCACGGCTGGCTAGAATCTGAGCGCGTGCGAAGCGCGCACGATGGTTCTAGTGTATATAAACATCTTCATCGAGAGAGAGAGAGAGAGAGAAAAACAAACAAATATAACAACAACACGTAAAACGGAATAACACCATATACAGGAAGCGAGAGAACGAGAGAAATATAGAAAAAGAGAGAGAGGGAGAGAAGGCGAGAACGAGAGAGCGAGAACGATATCGACCAACGAAGCAATGAGAGGGAGAGAGGAAGCGAACGAGAAAGAGAAGGAGACAGACGATACAGAAAGGGAAAAAGAGAGAGAGAGAGAGGGATAGAGGGAGAGAGAGAGAGAAAGAAACGTCGAGAACGATTGATGTTCTCCTCTCCGATGGAGTAGTGCTCAGGTGCGATTATTGTGTCGTCCGCGATCATTCTGGCCGTTACGCTCCGGGCACCCCCCTGTTTTGCAACCAGTAGCGCCCCTCACGCAGATCGAGACGTCACGGTCTAAAAACATTGTTTCGTCAGTCGCTGCACGACACAATTTTCAAACACAATGACATTCAATGAGTTACAGCCATAATGTTCGAAATTCGCAGTTTCGTTTGGGACGTCCTCCAAACATCGAGCCCCTTTTTTCAACACGATCGTATAACAAGAGGTAAGTTCGCCTGAGACATCCTCCCAACATGGAGCCCCGACATACAGCACGCACAGTACACAGAACGCACACGCACACCACACAACATACACCGCACACAACGCGCGCACACACACACTGAACACACACACAACATTCACATCATACAGAGAACACACGCACGTGCGCACACACACACACACACACAAACAACACACAGCCAACACAAGCAACACACACACAACGCACACTCCGAACACAGGTAACACGCAGAACACACATGATGCACACATGACTCACGCATAGCACACAAAACACACAAGACAAACAATAACCACACACAACACACGTAACACACACACACCTCTCACGAACAACACACACATATAGAGACATCCTGCACACATGTTTCATGAGCCTAGGCACGCACGTGCCACTTACTTGTACATGTGCACTGGTCATATACATATAGAACCTGACACGCAGAGGTAAGACTATACACATATCTGGAAATGATAACCATACAGCCGCTTGCGATGCATGTGTGTTTATTCTGAGAGAGATACACAAACAAACTAAGTGAAAGAGTAACCAAGCGACAATTGTATTTCGTCATTGGTCTTGTATGAACACATGGTTCACCCATACGTGTACATATATAATATGTATAACTACGTCCGCATATGAAGAGGAACGATGGAAAGAGAGAGAGAGAGAGAAGGACAAATAGTCAGTGTGGACACCGAGCGCCCAGGACAAATCGTCAATGGGCAAGCGGCAGCCAGCAACTGGGACCCAGGAGCGGGGACCTGGAACCCGACCAGGGGACCAGGAACCCGGGAATTGGCAAGCCGGAACAAGGAGCCGGGAACCGGGAACCAGGAACGGGGATTTCGGTGACCAAAAGGCTGTACTTGCGCCCCCCCCCAGCTCAAGGAGAGCAGCCCCCGCAGCTGTCCGCCATCGCGGGCGGTGCCAGCGTCAGGCGGCTGCAGGACCCCGCCGCTGGCCCTCGCGGGCGTGCCGCGGCCAGTGCGTGCGGCGGTTGTTGCCATCGATGAGTTCATTTCGCCGTTCCGGTCACGAGGAAGGGCTACAGCCACAGCCAGACTGATTCTCCAGGCTCACGCCACATCCGCCGACCCCTTGATTCGTACCGGCGGCTATCGCCGCGTTTCCGCTTTCACTGCTCGTAGCTGCCAGGCGTTACAGTGCAGTGGCAAGTGCCAGAAGAAAAGATTGAGAGGCATGGCGAAGCTTGACCGTCTCGGGGGCCCCTTCGTGCGCTCTTGGTTCGTTTTCGGGCCCTTTGCTCCCCCCGGCGGCGTTCGAGCCGGGGTCAACCGGAGCGCGGATGACCCCGGCTCGAACGCCTCTGGGCTACCTTGGGGCTGTATTGGAGGCCTCCAGGGCCGTCTGGGAGCGTCGGAAAGCCCCAAAGGCAAATTTGTGAAAAATGTACGTTTCACGAAGGGAACGGGCCAATTTTTGCGCCGAGGGGCCCTCCTGGGGGTCTCTTGGGCAGTCTTGGGACCATCTTGGGCGTGTTCGAACGCTGGTTTGGCTACTCGGGGCCTTCTTGACCGTCTCGGGGGCCCCTTGGTGCGCTCTTGGTTCGTTTTCGGGCCCTTTGCTCCCCCCGGCGGCGTTCGAGCTGGGATCCACCGGAGCCCGGATGACCCCGGCTCGAACGCCTCTGGGCTACCTTGGGGCTGTATTGGAGGCCTCCAGGGCCGTCTGGGAGCGTCGGAAAGCCCAAAAGGCAAATTTGTGAAAAATGTACGTTTCACGAAGGGAACGGGCCAATTTTTGCGCCGAGGGGCCCTCCTGGGACGCATCTTGGAGGCCTCTTGGGGCCTCTTGGGGCCGTCTTGGGCCGTCTGGAGGCGATCGTCGGTGTCTTTGATCGCTCTTCGACCGTCTGTGACCATATTGAGCTCTCTTGGAGGCCACTTGAAGCGCTCCTGGAGCGCTCTTGGGGCCGTCTTCGGGGCCCTCTTGGGCAATCTTGGGCGCCTCTTGGGCTGTCTTGGGGCTCTCTTGGGCTGCCTTGGAGCTTCCCTGGAGGCTGCTTGGACCGTCTTGGGGCGGTATTTAGGGCCTCTTGGGCCGTCTGGGAGCGTCGGAAAGCCCAAAAAGCGAATTCGTGAAAAATGTACGTTTTACGAAGGGAATGGACCAATTTTTGCGTCTAGGAAACCCTCGTGGGACGCATCTTGGAGGCATCTTGGGGCCTCTTGGGGACCTCTTGGGCCGTCTTGGAGGCCTCTTAGCCCGTGTTTGAGCCATCTTGGGCGTCTTGGAGCGCTCGTTTGGCGTCTCGGGGCTCCCGTGGGCCGTCTTGAAGGCCTCTTGGGGCCATCTTGGCCCGTCTTGAGGCTTCCTGGGGGGGCCCGGAAAAGCCCCGGCGGCGCTCGTCCCGGGCCCGGGGGGGGGGGGGTCAAATCGCCGGTTTGGGGTCCCGGGGGGGGGGACTATAGGGGGGGGAACTATCTCACACGCCTAGAGACCCACAAGGGGTCGGCGGATTTTTCGGGAGGGCTCATCGGGGAAAAGCCCGCTGACCTCGACATGAGCAGTTTGGTCGTGGTTGTGGTCGGTGTGGCCGTCCTGGGACGCCACATCGACCACAGCCAGCACTAAGAGAGCTTCGGTGTTCTGACGATTGTTGGTATACGCATGGCAGCTCACAGGATGTGTCCACACTATGTGGTTGTGGCCGCTTGCTTTCCCCGCAGCCATAACGGAGGTCGAAGAACAAAGGGCAGACGCTGGACGGGGTCCAGCGCCGATCCATCGGTACGATCGACATTGGTACAGTCAGAATCCATAACAGGGATGCGCTGCTTCATCAAGGCGAATCTTGCTTCCCCTGCTTTTTCGGCCCAGCCCGAGCCAGCGTCAACGTCCAACGAGCTTTGATTTGCAATTGAGACTTCAAGAGTTTTGCATCCTTACCTTGCATCCTTCCTATGGATTTGATATTGAACGAATGGGTGAGAACACCGACAGCGATTCCTGTCCATTTTGAGCAGGGCTCGCTGTCGGTGTCGCCGCTGGCGTTGCCAATTTGAGACAAAACGTCTCCTGCACAATAGTGGCCGCTGTCGGTTTTGTACAGCATCTGTTTTTGGTCACGTTTTTGTTCCCAACCATCCTGTGGTGTTGGGTCCTCGTTTTTCCCCATATCCTAAGTGGGGTTCGTGCTTTCTCTGGACGGCCGCGGGGCCCTCACCCACACACAAACACATACACACATCATCATCCTCGGGCATTCCATGCGAGCCCGCTCGCGCGGAAGGGACCTCCCCTGTGGCCCCTAGGGGGTCCCACCTAAAAGTTGGAATTCCAACGGCTATCGGCATCAGCGAGCCCGCTCGCACGGAATGACCAACAGGGGCATTCCATGCGAGCCCGTTCGCGCGGAAGGGATCTCCCTTGTGGCCCCTAGGGGGTCCCACCTGAAAGTTGGAATTTCAACGGCTATCGGCATCAGCGAGCCCGCTCGCGCGGAATGACCCTCAGGGGCATTCCATGCGAGCCCGCTCTCGCGGAAGGGACCTCCCTTGTGGCCCCTAGGGGGTCCCACCTGAAAGTTGGAATTCCAACGGCTACCGCCATCAGCGAGCCCGCTCGCACGGAATGACCCTCAGGGGCATTCCATGCGAGCCCGCTTGCGCGGAAGGGACCTCCCTTGTGGCCCCTAGGGGGTCCCACCTGAAAGTTGGAATTCCAACGGTTATCGGCATCAGCGAGCCCGCTCGCACGGAATGACCAACAGGGGCATTCCATGCGAGCCCGTTCGCGCGGAAGGGATCTCCCTTGTGGCCCCTAGGGGGTCCCACCTAAAAGTTGGAATTTCAACGGCTATCGGCATCAGCGAGCCCGCTCGCGCGGAATGACCCTCAGGGGCATTCCATGCGAGCCCGCTCGCCGCTCGCACGGAATGACCCTCAGGGCCATTCAAGGGCTTCTCTTGTCGGGGTGCTTCTCATGAGGGTGTTTCTTCTGCCCTCCACTGATCCCGCTCCCATCAGAGCCGATCTCTGTAGCCGTTTTGGCTCAAGCCGTTTTGGCTCAGGCATTTTTGGTTCTCCCTTCCAGCGTGGATTACTCGGCGCCTGCCTCTTAGGCGGATGGTGCGCTCCAGGACCAGCGTTCGCGCTGCCCTGGCCGCGGTTGCCGTTGCCGCGACGACGCTGTGCCGTGACGGACCCATCGCACCCGCCCTGCAGCACAAGCCGCCCGTCATGCGGAAGGAGTTGCAACCGGCTTGGAGGCGAAGGGCCGCCGTGGCCACGCGCGACACTATGAGCATGGTAGCCCAGGTGGTCTCCGCGCAGCTCGGGGTCGACAAAAGCAGGGTGACTGGCCACGCGACGTTCTCTGCGCTCGGGGCCGACTCGCTGGACGTCGTGGAGACCGTGGTTGCCCTGGAGGAGCAGTTTGAAGTGGAGTTGCCCGACGCTGTCGACATCGAGCTGCCCGACATGGGGACGGCGAGACTGAAGACGATGCAGGACCTCGCCGATTTGATAGAAAGCAGGTTCGACATGGCAACGAAGCCGCCGTCGCATGTGGTGGCGATGTCATCCTAATGAGCTGGTGTGGATGACCCTGAGCGTTGCGCGGGACAGATTACCTTCCCCTGGGCTAAAAGACATGAGCGGATCATACCTTAAGTACATAGGCGGTTCGCCCAGGTCATCACCATGTGCATGTTTTTTGGAGAGAGCGGTATGTAATCAAGGTTTTAATATGCAGCAGCGTTCAAAGTCTCACGCTGGGTGCGATGTGCACTGATTTTCGTCAGTTCTCCGATTGGGACTCTCTTCTTCCGTTCCGAGCGTTCTTTTCTTTTCCAAAGTGGTGTCATCGCAGCCGTGCGGACAGCCACGAACCTATCAAACTTTCTCCAGACATCGGTTCTCTCTCTCTCTCTCTCTTTTTCTCACTACGCCAGGCTCGAACGGTTTTTGCGCTGCTGGAGGAGCTGCCAGCACTGTTGAGCAGTACTGTTGCGGCCCCCGCCAAGTGTTGACATGGCCCGGCTTGTGTCGGCTGTGTGATTTTCTGGCGTATGCGGCATGGAACAATTCCTCCCTCAAAGCTGCCCTCTGTACCCGTTGGAGAGCGCGCCCGACAGGATTCCGAGTCGGGTGCAGCCGCGTCGATGGGGGCCGCCCCCCGCAGTTCCAGACGGGTTCGGTAGCAAGTCATGTGAGCATTGTGTACCTTCGCAAGTCTTTCTCAGTGCACTCACGTCGATTAGCGTCTGGTAAACAATGCGATAGCGCCGATGTGATATCGATTAGCGTCGGTTTAGCGTCGAGTCGCGTCGGTTAGCGACGGTTCGAGAGAGAGCCAGCAAGATGGTATGGGAGGTTCCCATGCGTTGCCACAGAAGACGGGCAGGATCTGTCCTCCTCCTCCTCCTCCGCCTCCTCCATCTTTGCTCCAGGCTTCACTCTCCTGCGCAGCCGTCCAGCTCTCCCGAGCCCGACCGCCGTTGTTTGCCTCGAGCGCGGAAGGACCTCGGCGGAAGGCGGCCGTACACCGCCGCCATCCCTGGCCAAGGCCATCATGGGCCTCTGGATGATGTGCACACCCTTCCAGGTGCTGGCCAGGAGGGAACATCCGCAGAAGGCCTCTGGACATCATGTCTGGCCAGGGCCATCCCGGGACCCGGGCTGAGGGTCTAATGTCAGGCCCAGAATTACAAAGGGGGTACCCCCGTCCTCTCTCACCTCAGGGGGGTCTAAAGATGTATTTTCTTTCTTTCCTAGGTATTGTGACCCCCAGCAAGCGCCCGTGGGCTACTCCTGAGGCGCGGCCACAAAGCATCGCTCCCGCCTTTCCAACTCATGCAGCGGACGCACGACGGGAGGGGAAGGACGGGAGGGAGGGGCCGCCGTCCAGGCGGACGCAGAGCGTTCCAATATGTGTTTTTCGTGGCCAATCATATCTTTGAGTTCTTGAAGCCACATCAGACTCCAAGTTAAAGCCCAGGATCGCCCTCGCCAGGGGTGCTGGTGGAGTCCAGCCATCTTCCGCGGATCACTGCCGCCCTGGCAGCGCTTGCATTCTGGAGGCCGCCGAAGGACGGCTGAAGGACCGCAGGACCGCAGGAGGCCGCCGAAGACCGCCAGAGCTGCGCCGTAGCTCCGCCAGAGGCCGCTGGAGACCGTCACGAGCGCGCAAGTCGGGGCTCACGCAACGGGTGGCAGTGCTAACGGGGGTCAACCATCCCCTCTGGCTTGCTGGGGTCTGGGAGCCAGGTGGGGCCGATTCCCCTTGTCTGTCCTCCGCTGACCCAGGTTCGCGACAGGGCCGTGACCGATCCGGGTTTGTGCTGACCCGGGCTAGTCCGTCCCCGAGCAACCCGATTGCCAATCCCTGCAGCAGCTCGGGCGTTGCCTGAGTTTGCCCCGGCCGAAGGTGGCCCCAGCCTTCCTGGAGTTCATTTTTGGGTCCGATCGATCCGATTTGATATCGACTTCGGGCGGCCTGATCTGACTCGATTCCGATATTCCGATGATCCGATTTGTCCGATGTTCGCAAGGCGTTGTTGCGCATCTTGACGCGGCTGATTCGATTCGATTCCGGCTCCATGCTGATGCGGGCCGGTTCGATGCACATTCTGAGCCGGTCCCATCGCTCGGTTCGAGGATGGCAGATCCTGCCACTCACGAGATTCGGAGGCATCCAAATGGGTCAATGGGGATTCGGGGTCACCGCACGATGTTGGGACTCGGGTCGTTCTTCGAGGACGTCTCGGGCGACCGGAGTCTCCGAGGTCCCAAGACCGTGCGGTGACGGATTGCGTGGTGAGGTTTCTGGGGATTTCCATGTCACCGCACTTTGGCGTCGCTTTGACGTGTTTTTTCTCAGCGAGGCCAGCGTCAGAGATTCTGGATCATGTTGGAGCATGCTGGATCATCTTCAAAAACCAACTCGCGCGAAACGGGTCCGAGCGATTCCGAGACACGGCGTGCCTTCATTCTGTTTTGGGACCCCTCACAGGGCCACCGCCGCCGCGGGGCGGCGGGGACGCCCAAGAGGAACGGCGACGGCGACGGTAGCGGCGGAGAGGAGAGGGCGGCGCGCGAGGGCAGCGGCGGCGGTTCGGTTGCGGAGCGCGGCGGCGGGGACGACGGCACTCGGCGTCGAGGAGCGGCCCCAGGGGCCTCCAAAGCTCGTTGCGTGACATCCGAGCCCGAGTCACACCTCCAGGTCGGTTTTGGAGCAGGGCTGGACCTCAACGGTGTTTTGGCGATTTCGTGGGCCGTTGTCGTTTCGATTTCGCTGTGCGGTAAAGGCGGATTGGAGACAAAACGGGGGAGAACGAAAACAAAACGAAAACGAACAACACCGTTTAGGTTCAGCCCTGTTTTGGAGGTCGCCGCAGCGATCGTGGCGGCCACAAATCGTGACAAGGATCTCTGTCAAGGAATAGCCTGACCCTTCCCAGCCCCCCCCCTGCTCGGCTTAGTAGATGCGGCGCAGAATCATCAATGTAGTAACAGGGAGTTGGCAGCGTATTTCCAACATGAACAGGCATGTGTCTTGGTTCGTGGTCGACTACCACACAACCAAAAAGGCGCGAGAATCGGGGCTCGAATATCGGGGGCTCGAGGATCGAAGGCGCGAGGATCGAAGGCTCCAGGATCGAACGCTCGAGGATCGAAGCCTCGACGGTCGCGGGGGGCCGCGGCGGGGACGACGGCAGCCGGCGTCGAAGAATGGCCTCAGGGCCATCTGGGCCCTGGAAGCGACGGGGCATGTTTCCCCATATCCTAAGATGGGGTTCTTGTTATTACTCGGACGCGGCCGACTCCAGAGAACCAGAGAGAACACACCTACTCATGCACAGACTTACTCATACTCAGACCTACTCATACTCATACCCTCTCATGGTCTGACTTACTCAACACACAACATGCAGGCCTACTCATACTCAGACTTACTCATGCTGGGACTCCTTCATACTCAGACTTACTCATACCCAGACTCGTTCCCAGACCTGCTCATACACAGACTTACTCATACTCAGACCTACACATACTCAGACCTTCTCCTGGTCTGAGTTACTCAACGCACGGACTGAGACCTACTCATACTCAGACCTAGTCATACTCAGACTTGCAAGGGGAGCCGCCAGGGGTGTTTTCACGGGCCCGTTCGCGGCCAGTTTGTGGGGATGTCTCAGGCGGTTTGCTCGTTTTCATGCCCAACATCCTTTGCTTGCATAGCAGATTGTGAGGATGCCTCAGGCGGGGCGCTGGTTTCAGCACCCCTAAGGGGAGCTGCCA
>CAUYUJ010018815.1:726607-751607 GCA_963575745.1 Prorocentrum cordatum | reverse complement strand
TACCCGACTCAGCAGTGGGCGCTGGGGGCCGAGACAGAGGGAGCAACGGAGCAGGGGGCTGAAACAGCTGAGGAGCCAACCGCCTGTTGTGCGCCTTCGACCGATCTGCTGCCACAGCGCAGGGCCGCGCTGAAGCTGTAGCGGCCGACGGCCGGCTTCAGGTCGCCGTCGCGATCCGCCCCGACGCACTTCTGAAAGCCAGGAGGCGCGAGGCCAACGCTTCGAATGGTCCAGCATTGCCCAAACAGTGCTTGCACTTAGGGGTTCTTACTTGTCATGACCATCTGGAGACCAGCCCCGGCTTTTCCGGGCGGCGCCGCCCGTCGCCGCCCCGTCGTCGTCTTGTCGCCGCCCGTCGCTTTGGCCCCAGTCCCGGCTTCTCCGCGCGGCGCCGCCCGTCGCCGCCCCGTCGCCGCTTCGTCGCCGCCACGTCGCCGCTTCGTCGCGGCCCGCACAGATTGCCCCAAAGAGCTTGCACCGCATGATTTCTTCTTTCTGAAAAGAGAATCGGTTCCCTTCTTCCGTGTTCGAATTTACATGTGAGAAAAGCCGCGCCCGCAGCGCCGGGAATAAGGAAATGGGGGTCCCAGCTTCAAGCTACCCGCCCCCCTTTTTCCTTTGAAAAATGAAGGGTTTCCGAAGCTACCCCCCTCCTTTTTGCAAGGGTTTCTAAGCTAGGGGGCCCTGGCTAAAGGGGGGGGGGCTTCGAAACTATTCCCCCCCTCTTCCCTTTTCGGGAGCAGAAGGTGAGCCCAGGCTTCCCTTTCAAAGGGGGAGGGCTTCGCCCCCCTCCTTCCTTTTTGGTCTGGACACATGAGGGGGGCGGCTTCAACCTACTCCCCGCCACCCTCTTCTGCAAAGGTGGGGGGGGGGTCCGAAACTACCCCCGCCCTTCCGGGTTTATGGCAAAATGGCTGAATCCTTGCACACAGGTGCGCACCGCAGCGCTAGAGAACGCATTGGAGAATAACGTCAACCCCTGGTTCGTGTTCTTATTTTCTTGTTTTTTTCCGGCCCCTGTTTCGTAGTCTCGTTTTCTCGGGCCCTGATTTCTTTTTATGGTTTTGTCGTTTTCTCGGCCCCTGGTTTGTTTTCTTGTTTTCTCGTGTTTTCGGCCCCTGGGTCGCGGTCTCGTTTTCTCTGACCCTGGTTCGTGTTATCGTTTTCTCGTTTTCTCAGCCCCTGGGTCGTGGTCTCGTTTTCTCCGACCCTGCCTATTTTTATCGTTTTCTCGGCCTTGGGTCGTGGTTTTGTTTTCGGACGTTGGTTTGTTTTCATGTTTTCTCTTTTTCTCGGCCCCCTGGTGGTGGTCTCGTTTTCTCGGACCCTGGTTCGTTGTGTCGTTTCCTCATTTTCTCGTTTTCTCGGCTCCTGGGTCGTGGTCTCGTTTTCTCGGACCAAGCTTTCTCTGGTGAATCTGGCCCCTGGGTCGTGGTTTCGTCGGACCCTGGTTCGTATTCTCGTTTTCTCGTTTTCTCGGCCCCTGGGTCGTGGGTCGTTTTCGCGTTTTCGTTTCCTCAGGCCTTGGGTCGTGGTTTCGTTTTCTCGGGGCCTGGTTCGTTTTCTCGTCTTTTGTTTTCTCGGCCCCTGTGTCGTGGTTCCGTTATCTCGGTCGCTGGTTCGTTTTCTCGTTTTCTTGGTTTCTTTGGTATTGGTTCGTAGTTTCGTTTTCTCGGGCCCTGATTCCTTTTATCGTTTTCTCATTTTCTCGACCCCTGGGTCGTGGTCGTGATTTCTCGGACCCTGGTTTGTTTTCTTGTTTTCTGTGCCCTTGGGTCGTGGTCTCGTTTGCTCCGACTTTGGTTCGTTTTGTTGTTTTCTCGTGTTCTCGGCCTTGGGTCATTGTCACGTTTTCTCGGACCCTGGCTCGTTGTTTCGTTTTCTCGGTTTCTGGGTGTTTGTGTCGTTTTCTCGGGCCCTGTTTCGTGGTCTCGTTTTCTTGTTTTCTCTGCCCCTGGGTCGTGGTCTCGTTTTCTCTGACCCTGGTTAGTTTTTCTTTTCTCGGCCCCTGGATCGTGGTCCCATTTTCTCGGACCCTGGTTCGGATTCTCGTGTCTCCATTTCTCGGCCCCTGGATTGTGGTTTTGTTTTTGTCTGACCTTGGTTAGTTTTCTCGTTTCCGCGTTTTCTCGGCCCACTGGGTCGTGGTTTTGTTTCTCGGACGATGGTTCGTTTTCTCGTTTTCTTGCTTTCTCTGCCCCTGGGTCGTGGTTTGGTTTTCTCGGACCCTGGTTCGTTTCACGTTTTCTCGTTTTCTCGGCCCCTCGGTCGTGGTCTCGGTTTCTCGGGCGTGGTCCACTTCTCTCGGACCCTGGTTTGGTTTATCGTTTTCGCGCTGTTGCTCTGCCCCTTGGTCGTGGTCTCGTTTTCTCTGACCCCGTTTCGTTGTCTCGTTTTCTCGTTTTCTCGGCCCCTGGGTCGTGGTCTTGTTTTCTCGGGCCCTGTTTCGGTTTCTCGTGTGCTTACTTTCTTTGCCCCGGGGTCGTGGTTTGGTTTTCTCGGGCCATGGTTCGTTTTCTCGTTTTCTAGTTTTCTTGGCCCCTGGATCGTAGTTTCGTTTTCTCTTACCCTTGTTCGTTTTCTTGTTTTCTCGGCCCTTGGGTCGTGATCTCGTTTTCTCCTACCCTGGTTCGTGTTTTCGTTTCTTGTGTTCTCGGCCCCTGGGCCGTGGTCCAGTTTTCTTGGACCATGGTTCGTTTTCTCGTGTCCTCGGGCCTTGGGTCGTGGTCTCGTTTCTCGGACGCTGGTTTGTTTTCTCGTTTTCTCGTTTTCTTGGTCCCTGGGTCGTAGTTCTGTTTTCTCGGACCCTGGTTCGTTTTCTCGTGTTTTTTTTCGGCCCCTGAGTCTGCCGCGCGCGCATGTCGAACTCTTTCCAAAACCTGCATCGCCGACGCGAAGACGCCGTCATCGTCGTCGGCGTGATCAGCATCTGCGCCCGCGCTGGCCGCGCCTTCGTCGATGTCGACATCTTCGCCAGCACCGCTACTATTATCATCGTGTCCACCGTTGTCGACGTTGCCATGGCGCCGCGCCTGTCCAAGTCGCCGACTCGCACTGAAGTGTCCACTGGGATGTGCCAACCGCGGCCGCGTCGTTCGCGCCAAACTAGTTGGCCGCCATGCGCGCGTGCATGGGTTGGCGCGGCCGCGGAGATGCACCGGCCAACGCCAAGCGTTCATCGCAATCGCCACCGCGCGGCTTTGCAAACCAAGTTGCGGTGGGTGGGTGGGATGTTAGCAAGAGCGTGGGAGGTGGTCGAGCGCGGTGCTCTAGCCCATTGCACCACGAGATTGCACCGCGTAGACCGCAAACACCTATTGTTTTGGGCCCACGCTGGCTAACATATTTCGCCTGGGTCGCTTAGTGGGCCGCGGCATCGGCCGAGGTCCCAGCGCATCTCCCTGACTTGACTGATGGCGGCGTTGGCAGAAGCATCTCGGGACGATCTTGTGATGGGTGGTCTCACCGATTAGGCTCAATGCGATTCTGGCCTGGCTGGGACAGTATGAATTGCGGATGGTTCACAAATGTCCCAGGTCCTTGCCGTCAGCCTCCCCTCAGCCTCCGCCGAAGGTCGGCGCTCTTCTGGCGATCTCGGATGATGACGATGCCGACGGTGATGCTTGATGAGGGTAATGCGAGGCAGCGGAGGTGGTGATGAGGATGATGAAGCTGACGATGGTGATGATGCTGATTATTATGATGACGATGCTGATGCTGATAATTGGGAGGGATGCTGGCTGGAATGGGCAATCGAACGCCGATATAGTCAACTGAGTCGAAAAAGCCCGCCCTACCGACAACCAGGTTCGATTCGGAGCTTGGTGGTGCTATTGTCCGGAGAGGCAAAATGTTACGGAATGGTGAAGGGTGGGTCAGCAGCGTTGGGACCACACAGTTATCATGGATTTCACCGCGGATTGTGTCACCACCTTACACAAACGATGTTTAAGCGGCCATTACCGTTGGCACCAGGCGGGGTAGGGAAAGTCTGGCACGGCGACGTCCGTCAGTTTTGGTCACAGGAACAAATACGACGAGGAGAAATCCAAGTGATCTCGATAGGTGCCCATGAGAATCGTGGATATGCCTGTTCCAAATATGCGAGCAAGGATGGCATGTCCATTCGCACGCGATGCAACAGTCAACTTAATTGTGACTGGAGAGGCACGAGCGAGCACCCGCTACAGAGTGTCAGCTAAACTTGCATTCGAATTGTTTCATCGACGGTTTTGGAAGCTCGCGGTTTTGGAAGCTCGCGGTTGTTTCCGGGTGTGTTCTGAGGTTATTGGGTGGTTGTGCGGGCTTGGCGCAGGTGCAAGAAAAATGGAGAAGGGGCGGAGTAGAAACAGGTAGACACCTTCCCTCCTCCTCGCGGAGGGCGTTAAGTGATCACTTCGTTGACAGGCCAATCTTGGGCCCAGGGTTGGTGCATACGTCTTCTTCGCCCAGCCAGGAAGTTGCATGCACCGACCCTTGGCCAAGGATGGGCCAAGCCGGGATCGATGAAAGGGTCATTTGACGCTTGCCCCAGACTACCCTTCTCGTGTTCAGATGCAGCACAGGTCAGAGAAAACACCGCGCTCGTAGGTCATCCGTCTTCATTGCTGCCACTGGTCGGGATGTCTGGCGTTATCTCGCTGTTATTCCTCATTGTTACAGGCCGTCCGCATGGGGGCCGAGTAGATGGAGTCGGAGGACCACCGCGCCGCATCGTCGATGTATTGGCGACGCGGCTCGATCCAGAGCCACGTCGTCTTCATCCCGACGTCGTCTTCGCATTGCCGATACATCGGCGATGCGGCGCGGTCTTCCCATCCGACCCAATTTGGTCGTTCGCCATTTGGGCGGCAGCCATTTCCTCCGTTCGGGTGCGCGCCAGGGTGGCGGGCCGCGCGCATGGGCAGCGCTCGCCGAGCCCAAGAGCCCAGGCAGCGTCGCAAAAACGACGCACGGGTGTCGGGCGCAACCCTTCGTGTGCAAAGGCACCCGCGGATCCCGAACCGTGCCGAACTTCCCTCCCTTTTTTCCCGCCCCTCGTCGCTGGAGGAGCGATGACGGCCGCTTCGGTTCCTCGGCGCCCCCTGACGGTGCAACAGCGAAGGCGACGACGGCGGCGAGGGCGATGACCACGACGACGTGGGCCTCGCGAGGTGGCGGACTCCGCCCTTCCGGCCAAGCAGGCGTTCGACCCGTTTTTCGACGACCCGTGCCACCCGCCACCACCGCTTGCGCAGCCGCCGCTCGTGCGGCCGCTGTCCGCCACCCTGCGGGGCCTTAGCCGCCGTCGCCATCACCCTTGTCGCCACCGCCGCCGGGGCAGTCATCGTCGTCGCCACTGCCCTTCCTTCGTGGCCGTCGACTTCCTCACCGTCCTCGCGTCGTCGCTCGTCGCTGGTATCGTCGTCGCCGCTGTCATCGTCGTCGTCGTCGCCCGCTGTCGTCGTCGTCGTCGCCGCTGTCGTCGTCGTCCTCCTCCTCCTCCTCCTCCTCCTCGTCGTCGTCCAGGCCGCCGCTGCCGCTTTCGTCCTCGCGTGCGCTTACGCGTTGCGTCGGAATTGCGAGGTGTCTGGGCCCGTCCGGCTCGAGATTGGTGCATCTTGCTGTCTTGGCCATGCCAAGAGGACGTAGTCGCACGTCATCGCCGGGACGAGGGTGGTCGTGTCAGTGTCAGCGCTAGCGCGGATCAGTCAGTTCTTTCTGGCTGACTGGAGCTCTGGAGCCACGTGGGGCCGATTCCCCCTTTCCGCCCTCCGCTGGCCCGTCGATCAGGGTGTGTGTGCTACTGAGCGGCGGGCCGGGCTCCGCGACGGGGCCTTGGCCGACCCAGGCTTGGGCTGACTTCATTGCGTCCCCGAACCAAGGCCGGCGTAAATGTACAGATGGCGTATCCCTGCTTCGCCCGCCACCCCGCAGTGCCCGCGTGGTCGCCCTCGCCCTCATCATCGTCGTCGCCATCGTCGCCACCGCAGGCGAGATCAAAAAGTGATGCAAATCACAGGCGAGCGACGGAAGAAAGCAGGGCCGATTACGCCGACATTCGCGCGCAAGCTGCCTGCGTCAGATGGCGTGTCTCTGAGCGCCCTCGTTTACAATGTAGCCTGTCGCGATGGCGGCCCGCTAGGCCACAGTCGCTAACTATGTCATCTCGCGTCGTCGTCGGTGCCGTCGCCTCCACCGCCCGCTGGGCGCCGCCTTGGTACGCACAGCCGAAGCCGTGCGTTTCCATAGGGGTGGCGGGGGGGAGCGAGCCTGAAAGAGCGTGGGAAGTAGAAGGGATAGGGGGGAAGAGGGGGCAGAAGGTTTGGGGGGGGGGCAAGGATCGCCATGAGAGAAAGGAGTCAGAGGGAAATGGACCCAGGGGTTTGGGGCTGTTTTCGGGCTTCTGGAGCCCTCCCCGGGCCCCGGGGCCGTCAGAAAACAATTCGGGATGAAGGAATGGTCTTGGGAAGGCCCCAGGGGCCAGGACCTGCTTCCCTCAGGATCCGCTAACTAACTCCATGCCAAAAGGAGAAGGACAGGAGGACAGGGCCGGATCTAGCTGGGATTCAGTTTGCTGGACTGCTCCATTTTACATCGTGCATATTGTACATGGAGCCAGCGGAAGAGGGCTCTCCCATCCCGACGCCTATCCTGGGCGACGTGGGGCTGCCTCAAAGGAGCTCTGCTTGAGGTGGATGCCGACCTGAGCTCTCCATCCCGTGGCCTGTCTTGCAAGCCTTGCACCCTCGGTCATTTCGTGCATGAACGAACTCTCCAGTATTGTAGCCCATGATGCTTCGCCTCTCCTGTTCGCTCGAGCTGATTCCTGCTTGGTCACGGATGATGAGCTCTCCGCTTTTCTTGCGCATCCTGATCCCAGCGCTGTAGCCGATGACCTCGGGCTCTAGCGTTGCCTTCCACGCCTTGATCCCAGCACTGTAGATGATGACCTCGGGCTCAAGCTTTGCATCCCGCGTCTCGCTGGGGGGCGGTAGCGGCTGCTGCCCCGGCTCGCCCTTCTCGCACGCGCTGTTGCCATCGGGCTCCAGCTTCACTTCCAGATTCGCGCGTGCCCTGATCCCCGTTCTGTAGGTGGCCTTCTCGGGCTCTATCTTCGTCCTCCACTTCCCTTCCTGCTGGCACTGCTTGCCCTTCACCCCTTGACGAAACTTGCTGACACAGCCAACCGTCGTGCACGAACTGCTCCTCGGTTTGGTGTGTCCCGCGCGACCTGGTCCCAGAATTGTCGCTGATGACGTTGGCTCGCGCGTTCTGGCCGTACCCACCCGAATTGGTCCATGCCCTGTAGCTGGTGACACTGGCCTGCGCGGGCTCGCTTTTGTAGCACAGTCGGCACACAGCGCTGTAGCTGATGATGTCGGCCCTTGCCTCGCTTCTCGCATTGTAGCAAACGACGTGTACTTTGTTCCTGCGGCCACTGCGGGCCTTCCGCACTGGCAACCGCTGCTGCCGCTGCCTGCTTTCTCGCACCAACGTCTGGCTTCTCGCACAATCTGGCCCTAGCAGCGTTGTAACTGATGATGTGTGGCTCATTCGTGCGGCCACTGTCTGCCTTCTTGCACCGTCAGCAACCACTGCCACTGCCTGCATTCTCTCACCGAAAGCCTACGCTGTCACTGCCTGGCTTCTCGCACGAGCTGGTCCCAGCAGCATTGTCGATGATGACGTGTAGCTCGTTTTGCTGCCATTGCCTGCCTTCTCGCACCCGCAGCCCCGGCTGCCACTGACTTCTTTGTCGCAAAAGCCGTTCCCAGCATTGTAGCCGATGTTGGTTAGCTCCTGCTCCTCGTTCTAACAACAACAAGAGTAAGATAATCCACCTGCCGCCACTGCGGGCCTTCTCGAATTTGCAGTCCGTGCTGCCATTGCCTGCCTTCTCGCACGAGCTGACCAGAGCCTTAATGTAGCTAGTGACGTTTGGCTGTTGCTTTCCCAGCGGGCCTCGACAAGCGCTGCATGCGCTGATCCGAGTGCCGAAGCTGATGAGCGCTATCCTTGAGAGTGGAATCCTGCACTGCTGCAGCGGCCACACATCGGCGGTCGCTATTCGCCAGGGGGTGGCGGAGGGGGGGGGGGGGGGGGCAAAAGAGTGGGGATGAGAGGGAGAGGACGGATGAGGGTACACCTCTTAGCTGTCTTGCGCGCGCTTGATCTCAGCATTGTAGCTGATAATGTTGGGCGACACGTCTCTGTGGGGACCCTCGAGCGCAAAGCCATGTCGAAGTTGGCGCTCGGAACGCACGCGCGTGCTGTGCGGCGGGGAGCTCGGACGCAAACTTGCTGGGAATGCAAAATGGGAGGAAGACGCGGAGAAGGGCAAAGAGGAGAGGAAGGGGGGGGAAGAGAGAGGGCAGGGGGGGAGGAGAAGCAGGGGGGGAGGGTCTGGGAAGGAGCCGCCGTCAATGGAGAAGCGAGACGTTGCTAAGGATGAGGAGGAAGAGGAGGGAGAAGGAGGTGGAAGAGCAGACGTCTTCCTCGTTCCCTCTCCAACCCCTCTCGCCCGTAGGCGCGCCCTAGGGCCGAATGAGCCCAGCGAGCCCGCACGCGCAGCCTTTTGGCTCACGCCACCGCTCTTTTTTTTCTCGGCGGCCTAGAGGTTGGCACCAGCACCTGTATCGGTGGTTGCTTCCACGGAGGTAAGATCCTGATCTCGGTGATGGTGGTAACATCCAGGTTTTTTGGGTGGCCAGGACATGACCACCAGGACCACAATCCAGGAGCATCCCCCCCCCCTGTGGAGGCAACCCCTTGTCTTAGTGTTGGTGTACCTTTCCAGGCCCCGAACTTGTTTCTGGCTTCGCGACCCCCCACACGGAGGGCTTCGCGCCCTTCTCGGGACTTTGGAGATTACCGCCGCGCCCATCAGTGTGCCTTTGTTTCCCCCCCCCCGACTGGTTCGTCGTTGTCTCGCCATGACGGTGAAGGGAGTAAGGGGTCCTGAGGGGGCGCGTCTTCACCGTCAAGGGACACGGCAGTTCTGAGGGAATGGGATGTTGTGGTTTTGTCGTGGCTCTTGGAGGGTTCTTCGCCCTAGGATGCGTTCCAGCAGCTGCGCCTCTCCGAGAGCGTTCCACATCGTCGGTAACGGCTTTTGGAGACCCGAGTTGTGACCCGAAAGCCAGATGGACCGAGACTGCCACGAAGGAGAGGAGCACACATGCTTTGACCGCGGGATCGACCTGGCTCGAAGAATGGGGCAGCAGGACGGTGCCGAGATTCTGGCCGCGTTTTCTCGCGGCGTGCTTTTGACGCTCGCTGAGTGGGATCGAGCATTGCGAAGGCCTTACGGCCAGTGCCGCCGACCCTGAAGGGAGACAACGACGACGACGACGACAACGGCGGCGGCAACAGCGACGACGCTGACGGGGGCCAGAGTCCTCAGGGATGGTTCTTGGGGTCTCTCTCGGGAGCGTCTGAGGAGGAATTTTGGGGCCTGTTGGTAGCCTCTGGGCCTCTTGTGGGCCTCTTAGGGGCTTCTTGGGGGCCTCTTCGGACTTCCTGGGGACCTTTTGTAGGCCTCGTGGGGCCTCTTGGGAACCTCTTGGGGCCTTCTGGGAGTCTCGTGGAGCCGAGGGCTCGAGATGTCCGTTCGGGTCCTCAGTTTGGGCACGCTCTTGGAGCCGTCTTGGGGGCATTTTGGGCAGTCTTGGAGGCGTGTTGGATTGTCTTGGGGTCCTTTGGGCTGGTTTGGGGCCCACTTGGAGGCCTCTTGGGCCGTCTTGGGGCGATCTTCTTGCGCCGCTTTGGAGCGGCAGGAAGTGGAACAGGCGAGAACGGCCACATCTCTTTACAAACTATCCGAAATTCTATGAATTTGGTCTCTTGGGGCCCTCTCGGGAGTGCTCTTGGAAGCGTGGTGGGGCCTCCTGGAGGCCCCTGGGCGGCGGAGGAGCTGGGAGGAGGGGGACTGAAGGAGGAAGAAAGAAGAAAGAAGAAGGAAACAACGGCGACGGCGACGGCGACGGCGACGGCGACAACGACGGCGAATTCCGCGCACCGATCGATTTCGAGAACCTTGCGGGACCCAGCGCGTGTGCGTGTTGGAGTGATGTACATGTTTCTAGTTCGTGTACTACTTCATCTGAGTTTGTTCTAGTTCGTGAACTATGTCATCCAGAGCTTCTGCACCCACACGGTCTGAGGCTACGGCCTCTTGCGCCTTGCCCAAAGGGCACGGGCACCCCGGGCACATACATATGTATACATTTATGATGTGGTATAGTATACTATTGCACTATTTATGCGTGTATGTATACGCATATATACTTATATATATACAAACATATGTAGATATCACAGCACATTTACTCATAATACATATGTATACGTATACACATAACATTGATTTAATAGTTCGTGGCGTATAGGTATCACGCATGCGAAATATCACCTGGTATACATATGTATATGTATATGTGTATGTATATGTATATGTATATGTGTGTATATATATATATATATATATATCCGTAAGGGCTTCGCCCCCTGCCGCCGACCCCCTCTCTCGGAGAATGGGCCATGGCAGAGCTAAGTCATGAGGCCTTGGCGCTGTTGTGAAGCAGTATCGAAACTTCATGCGAAGCCGATTCGCAATCAGCAAAACCAGCTGATCACAAGAGTGGTTACCACACCTGGCGATTGGTAAGACGTGTATGGTGTACGGGCTTGGTTACCACACCTTGCGATTAAAGGGCCGAGGGAGTTCTCGCAGTTTGGGTTACCACGCCTTGCGATGGATGTGCGTGAAGGGTGGCACCGAATTTCAGAAATGTGGCAAATCCCTTGTGTTTTTGGACCCTGACCCCGCGGATCTGCGTGAGGGGTGGCACCGAATTGCAGAAATGTGGCAAATCCCATGTGTTTTTGGACCCTGACCCCCCGGATTTGCGTGAGGGGTGGCGCCGAATTGCAGAAATGTGGCAAATCCCATGTGTTTTTGGACCCTGACCCCGCGGATCTGCGTGAGGGGTGGCGCCGAATTTCAAAAATGTGGCAAATCCTTTTGTGTTTTTGGACCCTGACCCCGCGGATCTGCGTGACGGGTGTCGATTTCGAGCCCCCCCAGCAATTCAGACAACGCGCCCAGGGGACGCCAAAAAGTCTTGTTTGGGCCTCCCCCCCCCTCGCGCGGTCAATCAACTAGTTACAGTGACCAGCAAAAAGTCAACTAGTTACAGTAACCAGCAAGAAGCAGAACTGTAACACTGGAAACTACAAACTACAACAGGCACAGGAAACTGCGAATCACGCGCCTCGGCCGGCGGATATACATATGTTTTTGCTGTTATTGCTTTTGTTATTTTTCCGGCGCGCCCCCCTTGATGAACGAAGGGAACCCGTCAGACCACCGACGTACCGTCCCAGCGGCTCCTTGGTGCCCGAAATTGGCTTCACGATGTCACAACAGTGGACAAACGGCCGTCGCGGTTTCTCTGTGAGGCGGGCAGGTCCAGATAGTGATGCGCCCCCTTGTAAACCTCACCGCTGTGGGCCCAGAGGCCGTCGAGAGGGGTTCAGTTGGTTGCAGACACTTTTCAAATTCTTATAACCTGTGCGGGTGCTCTAGGAGTGTGACCTGCAGGGGCAGGTATCACGTGTGGTTGATTCGTGAGGCTTGCGGGCGCTGTGGTAGTCTCACCGTCCCTCGGCGGCGCGCACAAGGTGGGGGGGTGGGTGACGCGACGAGAGTGGCCTTCTAAGAAACGCGAGGGGCTTCTTTGAAGGCAGGGGCCTTCTCTTATGTAGAAGCGCCTGGAGGCTCTAGGAGAGGGCCTCCTTTGGGTCGGGCGGGCTTCTGAGACGGCCCTTGCCTTCTACCCGCACTCCCCCCTGCCTTCTTAGACGCTTACCCCCATCGCGCTATCCCACTGTTGCAAATGCAGTCAGGCAGCCTCCCGACATCCAGGGGAGGAGGAGGAGGAGGAGGAGGAGGAGGAGGAGGAGGAGGAGGAGGAGGAGGAGGAGGAGGGGGAAGAGGAGGAGGAGGAGAAGAAGGGGGAGGACGAGGAGGAGGAGGAGGAGGAGGAGGAAGAGGAGGGAGGGCAGGGAGGGAGGGAGGGAGGGAAGAAGGAAGGGAGGGAGGAGGGAGACCAGGGGGATTGGAGGAGGAGCGACCCCGAAACGACCCCCTGTGACTGCATCGGGGTTGTGCGCGCCGCCACCTGCAAATCCCCGACGCCGCCGTGTGACCCGGGGCGCGGGGTGGCCGATGCAGAGGCGGCCCGGGCCAGGCCTGCTCCCGGTGCTTCCCACGGCGGCGCCGGGCGAGGATCTCGAGGGGGCCCTTCTCCTCCCGAGTGTCCTGACCTGCCTGTGGGCCCACCTCAGGATGTGGCTCCTGGGAATTTGCATTCAGCATCGGCGCTGGTGTATCAGTCGTCGAAACCCAGCCGAATCGGCATACGGCAAACCTTCTTTGATTCCGTATCCCGCTTAATCCTGTGTTGAGTCTGGCCTAATCAGGCTTACTGGCTCCCTAGCCAGGCTTAGTTTCAGCGTCATTACGCAGACTTCCCAGGAGTTGCTTCATAACCCGCACGAAATGTTGTAAGAATCTCGTCGTGTGGTTTGTAAGACATGTTCATTCAGTCTTTGGTCGAGATCGTATCATTGATCCATGGATTGTATTATGCTTTCAGAACATCGGTGTTTCATTAGACCCATGTTCTTGTTCTGAGAACATGTGGTGGTAGGCCTATCGGAGTGCCGGGACTGTCGGTCCCTGCTCGCGCCCCTGCTCCCTTCCCTTGGGTGAGAGGTGATGGATGAGGATAGAAAGGGGGATCAGAGGAGGAAGAGGTGTCGATATCGATCCTTCCCTCGTCGCCACGGGCGAATTCGTCTTGAGATCCTTGTCACACGGCTGGATTCGTCCCGAAATCGTGAAAGGTCCGTGGAGCAGCGGTATCGAGTATCGATGTCGTTCTGCTCCCCCGAAAGAGGTGGGGGACGTGGGGGCAGAGGAGGGGGAAGGGGGATGGATGCGGGGATTCTGGAGAGGATGGAGGAGGGGAGGGGCGAGGGAAGAGGGGAACGGTGGGACAGGGGGGGGGGGGGGGGGGACGGCGAGGGGAAAGGTCACAGGGGAGGAGGTCTGAGGAGAGGGGGGTAGGGGTCAGGAGGGGAGGGGAGGAGGTCAGAGGGGAGTGAGGGAGTGGTGGAGGGAGGTGGGAAGAGGGGGGGGGGAAGAGTCTGGAGGGAGAGGGGGGATGTCAGACGGGAGGGTAATTCGGGAGAGGTGTGCGCGGCCGTACTTGCTTGAATAGCCTGAATCATCCAGTTGATACCGCAGAATGCTGACCTCAGAGTGGGGAGGGGAGGGAAGAGAGAAGGGGTGAGGGTGAGGAGGAAGGCGAGGGGGAGGGAAGGGACATGGGAGGGGAAGATGCGAGTCGGAGATGGTAGGGATAAGGGAATGTAACAGGGGATGGAAGAAGGGGTGGATAGGGCCTATAAGGGAGAGGACGGGAATGAGTCAGGTGATGCAGAGGTGGGGAGGGGCGGATGGGGAGGGATCAGGGGAATTGAGGAGGAGGTGAAGTTGCAGGAGGAGGAGGTAGAGCGGAGGAGGAACATCGTGAGATCCAACGTCTTGAAGAAATCACTCCGCCGCGAAATAACACGACCTTGGACGCGGTCCGGTCTTTTTGCGGCAGTGTTTGAGCTGAGTCGGTCGGTGAGGGCCCCTCGACCCGAGATCGGGGCGAAAAGGCCTGTTGCCTTTTTTCCCACGACTTTGGAATATGAGGGGATCATCATCGTCGTGACTTCATCCCTGACGGAGGCCCGATGTGCGTCCTCGGACATCTTGCCGCTCTTCCCTCGCCTGGGGCAGACTTTCCGTCCCGCGTGTTTTTGCAGATGGTGTCTGGGCGTGGAAACCTCTCCCTGGGGCCGAAACTGTCAAGAAAAACCCTCAGCACCATTTGTCCCAATCGCCTGAGGCATCGGGCTTCCGACAAACATCGCTCCCCTGATTTCTCCAGGGGCGCGTCCTGACCAGACTTTCGCGGCGGATCCAGCCATGGCGACGAGAAGCCTCCCGTGGGCCCCAGACAGGGCAGAAGGCGCCCAAAACATTCGACCCTCGATCCTCGAGCTTTGTCGTCGGCATCGTCGTCTCGAAAGGGCGGAGGAGGGACGAGATCTGGTAGACCGCCGAGGATGCCCGCTCCAGTGCGTCCGACAGCGGCAGGGGCGCCAGGTCCAGGGAGAAACAACGGCAGGAACACAAATCGCAGACCCGCGCGGATCTCTTGGATCGACGCTGGGACTTGGAGCCGCCGGGGGCCTGAGGTGTCCCAGCACTGGTTCCAGCCAGCAGGAAGGGCGGGCCGATTCGATGTCCTGGGTCCATGCGTTTGGCCTCCGGGGCCCAGGGGCCGCTTTCGGGACCGGCCCGCGGCTGTGCAAACTTGATCCGAGGTGAAAGATTGCACCAGATGGACATGCCCTGGTGCGCGGAGCGCGCCAGGCGCGGCGCCGGAGGCGCCGCACGGGGGGGCAGAGCGCCGATCCGAGGAGTCCGCGCGGGCCTCCGAAAACTTACGTTTCTGCAGTGTGTTTCCTCCACCAGGGGCTCCTCGCTCACGGACCTGGCGGCCGCGCCGACGATGACACCGCCTTCTCCGTCGCGCCTCGCCATGGCGGGCCAGCACGTGTTCCACCGCGACCTTCCGCAGCTGGACCGGCGTTTTCCACGACTGACCTCCTCGCGCCGCGGAAGAGAACACGACGGTTGGGCGTTTTGGAGCGGAAGAACGACTGCACAAGTAAACATAATTGTTCCGAGGTCCGCGCGAAGTTTTGGGTCGGCGCTGGTCCCCCTTCCCTGGCGCGCGGAGCGCAGATCCAAGGAATTCGAGCGGAGTTCCATCAATTTATATTTGCCTTCTTTCCTTGCTCAGGTTTGGGCAACTTTCCGTCTTCGGGGGCTTACAGTCCCAGGGCAGTCAATAAAAAACCCACGACCCGAAAAAACAGCACGATGCTGGACGTTTCGGTTTTGGCACCTGTTTTTTTATCGAAGACGCCTACGGCGAATCACCGCCGCCCCCTGCCTTTGTGGAAGCGCCTATGTGGCCGAACGTTGAGGCCAGACCTGCCAAGCCATCGGACCATGTGTTCCCCGAATCGGTTGGGAAAGCCTTCGGGGAACACGTGGGCGTCTTGATGGTCATCGTCGCCGTCTTGGAGGCCTCTTGGGCGATCTTTCGGCGATCTTTGGGGGCTCTTGGGCCGTCTCGGGCCGTCGGAAGGCCGAAAAAAGGGAAATGCCCAAATCCATCAAAAACCTTAGGAAAATCAGTGATTTTGGCATCTTTTGGCCTTCCTGGAGGCCCTCTTGGGGGCCTCTTGGGCCCTTTTGGGCCAGCTTCGAGCCAACTTCGGCCATCTTGGTGGGTTCCTGGCACGTCTGACGCCGTCGGGAGCCGTTTTGGGGGCCTTTCTGGGCCAACGGGGGACCCTCTTGGGGCGCTCCAGGGCCGTCTTGGAGGCCATCTTGGGCGTCTTGGAGGCCATCTTGGGCGTGTTGGAGGCCTCTTGGGCCGTCTTGGGGCCCTCTAGGGGCCATCTTGGAGGCCACTTGGGCCATCAGGGGGCTCTCTTGGGGGCCTCTTGGGCGATCTTGGGGGCTTCTTGGGCCGTCTTGAGCCGTCGGAGAGCCGAAAAGGCGCAAATGCCAAAATCCTTCAAAAACCAAGGGAAAATCAATGATTTTGGCCTCTTCGGACTCTCCTGGAGGACCTCTTGGAGGCCTCTTGGGCCGTCTGGGAGGCCTCTGGGGGGCCTCTTGGGCCGTCTTGGGCCGTCTTGGACTCTCTTGGGCCGTTTTGGAGGCCGTCTTGGACCATCTCGGGCGGACTTGGAGGCCATCTTGGGCCATCTTCGCGATTTTTTGAGGATGTCCCGAGCGAAACGGCCGTTTTTGGAGGATTTTTTCCGGTCGTTGAGCACCCTTCCGGGTGGCCGGCGGGTTCTGCCGGAGCCCACTGGGGAGTTCTTTTGGAAAAAGAACCAAAACCAAAACCTGAAACATCCAGCACGCCGTGCACCCCTGCAAGCAGGGGGCGGCGGATCCAGCTGCCTTCGGCAAACCCCGCCACCGTGCCTGCACAACAGCGTGGCAGGAAGGATTTTGAGTTCTTGCCGCGTCGCGTATCTCCACCAGTCAGCTTGCCGCTCCCCCCCCGCAGTCAGCCGCTGCTGGATGAGTGGGCCGGCCGGCTCGCGGCGCTTTCAGCTACTAATTAGGCTGCTGTCGTGACCCGTAGCGCTTCTGACTCCGCTAGCGCCTTCGCTGGTGGACGCGACCGAAAAAGTATCTCCACCAGTCCAGGAACGATGCCCAGGGGAGCCGTCCATAGCGGGCGAGCGTAGCATCATTTGGAGAGTTCGGGGAGACTTCGTGGGCCAGAGGCTTCTTGAATGCCTTTCTGGGTGTCTTGGGATGCGTCTGGGGCTCTTTTGGAGGCCTCTTAGGCGTCTTGGGGATTTCCTGGCGGCTTTTGGGGGCCTCTTGGGGTGCCTTAGGGGCCTCTCCCACGCCTCTTGGGGCGCCTTGGGGGTCTCTTGCGTGCCTCTTGGGTGCCTCTTGGGGCCCCTTGGGGCCTTTGGGGGGCCTCTTGGGGTCCCATTGGGGTCCCCTTGGAGTCTCTTGGGGGCCTCTTGGGGGCCGCTTGGGGGCCTGTTAGGGGCCTCTTGGGGGTCTCTTGGGGGCCTCGTCGACGTTTCTTGGGCCGACTTGGAACCCTCTTGGTTGTCTTGGAGATAGATTGGAGGCATCCTGGGCAACCTTGGGCGGTCGCAAACCCAACCAGGCGAGAAACCTAAAATCTTTCAAACACCTACGTACGGGACGCCCGTAGTCGTTTCTTCTTCAGGATATCCTGGAGGCCTCTGGGAGTTCCTCGGCTGCCTCGGAGGCCTCTTGAGTTGCTTTGAGGCCGTCGGTGGAACCTCTTGAATGGTCTTGGGCCGTAGTGGTGTCAGCTCGGTTGTCTTGGAAGCCGTCTTGGAGGCCATCTTGGCAGCTTGGAGGCAGAATCACATCGGGGGTGGCGGTGTTCTAATGTTGCGCTCCAGTAAGGGGGGGGGTCGGCCAACGAAAACACAAACGACCTTCCAGACGTCCAGGCACTGTGGCGGATTTCGGCGCGAGACGGACTATGCGGCCGTCCCCCCCCTCATCTCCCTTTTCCCCAGTGTCCTCGTTCCTCGACATGCCATCCGAGACATTCTAGGAAGCAGTCCTGGATGCCCAGGAGGCGTCGCCAACTATCCGTCAGGCATCCAGGCAACCGAAGGAACACCCCCGAGACATCACATGACTGTTAAATCAAATGGTGCCCGTGACACTGTAACACTACCAACTTTATTTCCAGCTCGAGATGGCTCCAGGGGAAAGTCTGGATGCTTCCTGGAAGGTACACGGTGCTCCTGCGAGTCTCCGCGTCGGCCTTGGAGGTCTGTTGGACGGGTCACCCCAGACCTCGCCCCAGGGGGGCTCCACGACGGGCCAGGCAGGCGCGACTACTAGAATCCTCGAAGTGGTCCACAGCGGACCCAGCCCAAGAGAGCTCAAAAGCGCCAGCCTGGCCCCGCCCCTCTGTAAGGATGTTTCGCCCTGCCTACACCGAATGTGTGATCCTTGGCGCGCGCGGGACGTGCTTTTTTGCCTCTGAGAAACTCCTCGTTGCCCTGGCTGGACAAGCTTCTTAATGCTGGCCAGAACGCATCGCTGGACAGGCCCGAGGCCGATCATTGACCCCCGAAGCCCCAGACCCCCTCGGGTCATGACTAAATCATGATGGAAGGTTTTTCGTTATTCTTAGTTTCAGGGGTCCCTCGAATGGCTCTCGGGACCGTCAACAAGCGATTCGGGATGAAAAACCGGCCCTGGGGAATGGGTCGAGATCTCCGCGGGTCCACGTCGTGACACAATCATGATGTCGGGGGTATGTGGCTCTGTGCCCGATCTCAGGCCCGGCCCAGAGACTCTCACCTGGACCAAATCAGGGCCCCAGAAACAAGGGCACTGCAAACCGGGACTTTGCCAGATCCAGCGACATAGAACGAAGATTGGAGAATGCTTCGACCCACGACTGCAGTGTTCCTGCGCGTGCCAAATGCCTTGGCTCAACCAAGGGTCCCCAATGGCTGGGTGCTGACCAGTTCTGGAGGCCACAGGATTCGGGCGATGATTCGGGCCTGCGGTGGCCCACGCAGTCCGAGTCCACGAGGCGAGAGTCTGTCCAGCCCCCCGGGCCCAGGAACGGCGCCCGAGCTTCCGCGAGCGCCTCGGCACCACCGACGCCGCGCTGCCGTCCCTCGTAGACGCCCGGGCGGGCTGCAGCAAGCAGCCCAGCCCCGCGCAGTCGACGGCGGCCCTGTCGCGGGTCTCGACGATCTCCGGGGACCTCAGGGGCAAGACTGGGTGGGGGACAGCCAGGCTCAGTGGAGGGACGCATCGACTCCCCATCGCCCATTGACCGCCGATAGGGGCCCGATGGCCCACCCTGACCAGGAACCAGGGGCATATTGCCGACCAGTCGGCGATGAATCGCCGAGTCCAGGACGATCCCCCCCTGATCTGATCCCATACCGCTGCCACTCAGGAGAGCGCTAGCGCCTCGTCGTCGTCCCGCTGGGCCACACCCGCGCCCCCGCGGGAGGCCACGACTTCCGGGAAAGCAGCGGCAGGGCCGCGGTACTGCGGAAGGAGGTACAATTGACATCCGACGCCCCGAAATGGTCGGGCAGTGCGTGTTGGGGTGGCGATACACGAGGGGGGCGAAGAAGGATGCACCCTGGGGGCCCTAAGAGGCCTCCCTCCCCTTTTTCAAAGGTGGGGTGACATTTTCGACCCCTCCCCTCCCCTCCTTTGCAGAAGGGGGGGGGGGTCGGACCGCCCCCCCTCACCCCCTTGGCGCTGGAAAAGGGTGGGGTTCGACCCCCCCCCCTCCCCCCCTTTGTGCCGAACAGGGGGCTGGGGAGGGGGCCTCTCGGGTAGTGGGTAGAGAGTAAAGTGTTTGGAGTAGCGATTGGTGAGTAGTGGCTATTTGGTAGTGAGTAGTTCGCAGTGAGTGGTGAGTAGTGGGTAATGGGTAGTGGTGCTAGTGAGTAGCGCGTACACATTAGTGAGTAGTGAGTAGTGGGTAGTGAGTAGTGGGAGGGAAATCGTGAGTAAGGAATTGTGAGAGGTGAGTAGTGGAGAGTGAGTAGTGTGTTGTGAGTAGTGCATAGTGAGTAGTAAGCAGGGAGTAGGGATGAGGGAGTAGACAGTAGTGAATAGCGAGGAGTGAGTAGTGAGTAGTGAGTAGTGCGCAGTGAGTAGAGAGTAGCGAGAAGTGAGTGGTGAGTAGCGAGGAGCGAGTAGCGAGTAGGGAGTAGCGAGTAGTGAGTACTGAGTAGCGAGTAGGGCGTTGTGAGTAGTGAGTACTGCGGAGGGAGTAGTCAGGAGTCAATAGTGAGTAGGGAGTAGTGCTTAGCGAGTGGGGAGTAGCGCGTAGGGAGTAGTGAGTAGTGAGTTGTGAGTACTGAGCAGGGAGTAGAGAGTAGTGAGTAGTGAGAAGCGAGAAGTGGGTATTCAGTCGTCGGTTGTGAGCAGTTGGCAGTGGGTAGTGAGTCGTGAGTAGTCAGTAGTGAGTAGTGAGTAATGACTTGCGAGTAGTGACGAATGAGTAGGGAATCGAGAGTAGTGAGCAGCGAGTAGTGCGTAGTGGGTAGTGAATATGTCTTATTTGGTACCGAGAAACGGATGGTGAATAGTGGGCCTTGGGCAGTACGTAGTGAGTAGTGAATTGTGAGTTCCCAGTAGTAACTAGTGGATAGTGGCTAGTGGGTAGTGAGTAGTGCTTATTGAGTAGTGAGTAGTGGACAGTGAGTAGTGTTTAGTGAGTAGTGAGTATGAGTAGTGAGTAGTGAGTTGGGAGTAGTGAGTAGGGAGTAGGAAGCAGTGGGTCGTGAGTAGTGGGGGCGTACTGAGTAGTGAGTAGCGCGTAGTGAATAGCGCGTATTGGGTAGCAATCAGGGCGTACGGAGTAGCGAGTAGTGAGCACTGAGTAGTGAGTACTGTGTAGGGAGTAGGGAGTACCTTGTAGCGAGTAGTGGATAGTGAGTAGTGGGTTGTGGGCAGTGAGTAGTGAGTAGTGAAGTGTGAGTAGTGAGTAGTGGACAGGGGTTAGTGGGTAGTGAGTAGTGATTAGTGAGTAGCGAGTAGTGGGTAGTCAGTAGCGAGTATGAGTAGTGGGTAGTGAGTAGTGAGTAGTTTGTAGTGAGTAGTGAGTAGTGTGTAGGGAGTTGGGAGTAGTGAGTAGTGCGTCGTGGGTAGTGAGCCGTGGGTAGTGAGTCGTGAGTAGTGAGAAGTGAGTAGTGAGAAGTGAGTAGTGAGTAGCGAGTAGTGAATTGTGGGTAGTGGGTAGTGCGTAATGAGTAGTAAGTGCTGTTTGGGGCTAGGGCTTGGGCTTGGGGTTAGGGTTAGGGTTAGGGGTTAGGGCAAGGGGGAGGATTAGTTAGGGGTGGAAGGGGTCGGGTTCCGGAGACCGGGGGCGCCGTGGCGAAAGGGGGGGAGGGGGGGCGGGGTCGAATTCGGCGGCCACTTGGTGGGACGGGGGGATGTCAGACCCCCCCCCCCTTTGAAAAGGGGGAGGGGGGGGGGATTCCCCGACGACGGACCGGGAAAGGGGGGGAGGGGGGGAAGGGGTCCCCGACGACGGATTGGAAAAGGGGGGGAGGGGGGGGAGGGGTTCCCCGACGACGGATCGGGAAAAGAGGGGGGGGGGTCCCAACCCCCCCCCTTTGGGTCATCCAGCGGCGCGCCCTTCAAAAGTTCAACGCCGAAGCTTTGCACAGTTTTCGGCGCCTGGGTTCCTGGACCCCCTCGGGTCACGCAACAAACAAATCACGTCGGGCGGCTTTTGGCAATCTGCTGGCTCTGCGTTGGCCCGCGCCGGGCCGCGGGACCGCCAAACAACTGTTCAGGATGAACATCTGGTCCCTGGCAACGGGGGAACTGGGCTTAGGGCTCCTAGGACCGTCAAAGAGCGTTTCGGGATGACGAGCAGGCCCTGTGGAGAGGGTCGGGGTTTGCGGGGGCAGTGCATTGACGAAGATTGAGACGTCGGGCGTTTGGGATCCCGAGTCGCTGGGGACCTCGGCGCCATCCTCTGGCGCAGGCCTTCTCGCGAGGCCGGATCGATCTCGGGGGCCCAGGGACCCGGAGCGTGCCCACGTCCTGCCCCGTGCGCGGCGCCCGGATGTCGGCTACAGGGGGTGGTGGCGCCGCCCTCTTGCTGCGCTGTCGGCGGTCGCTCCCAGAGGCTCGGGTCGGACGCAATCGGACGAGGAGGAGGAGGAACCCATACCGCTGCTTGTCCTGGAGTCTAGGCCACCCAGACTGGGTCCGAGTAAATGGGGTCGGAGGGTCGCCCCGCATCGCCGATGCATCTGCCATGCGGCTCGACATGGAGCCCGACTTTCTCCAAGCCGACGTCGCGGATGCATCACTCACCGACGTCGCCGCTACATCGCCGATGTATCGGTGATGCATCGACGATGCGGCGCGAGCTTCTAGCTCCACTCCGATCCCATCGGGAAGGCCTCAATGGAGAGCCCTCGTCGCCACGGTTGGAGTCGAAATTCTGGTCAGAATGCACCCCAGGATGGGTCTGGGGAGGAAGTAGCGGTTTGGGGTCTGGGGACCTTTCTGCCCCCCCCCCCCCCCGCGAGAGGGAAAGGGGGGGTAAGCTGTTTGCCGCACGCAGCCGGTTTCGGCCCCGCCGCGCGGGCGGTTCTTCTTGCTGGAGGGCTGGCTCCTGGCGCTAGGGAACCAGCTACGTGGGATGATTTGCCTGCCTCCGCTGTGTCAGATTCTCCCAGACATCCGACGATGCGACTCTTCCTCAGCGCGCGGCCCCAGGTGTCCCGACCCCTTGCTCGGGAGCAGTGCTCCGTCTCGGGTGCATTTCTTTCTGATGGCCTTCGGCCCGACCGCGGGCCCAGAGGTTAAACTCCAGGGTAAACGCAAGGGTAACAGGCGCACGTCGTCGGAGATCTGGGCCACCCTTTGCTTAGGATGCAACTCCTGGGAGGTTGAATTCAGCATCGGCGATGGTATATAGACGTGGTCAGAAACCTGCCATATTTTGGCGCAATACCACCCCGGCCTAACCTGGTTTCTTCCGGCTTGCTGGCCCCTTTCTCGGGCTCTGTAGCCTCGAATCGGTCTGCGAAAGCTTCCGAGGAGTTGCCCCCCCTACTCCTTCGGGCCGCCCGAGAGGCGCACCGCCAGCCTCACCAGCGCCTCGGAGTGCGCGGGCAGCAGGCCGGTGGTTGTTGAAGGTGTCTTTGGCTCAAGGTGTCCCCAGCTCTTCGCTCAATCGGCGGGTTCCAGACAGGGCCTCCCCTTCCAAGATCGAAGGAAATGGCATCTCGTCCTCGGCGGAAGGCGGAGAAATGCCAGCGGAAGCTGGCGGAGGTAAAACGAGGGCGGTTGTTGCGGCGAAAGCCGGCGGAAGGCCCCTGGACGCCAGCAACAGTAAAAGATGCGTCCTCAAGACATTGCAGCGTTTTGGGATTCAGGATTTCTAGAACCCGAAGCCTTGGGGATCCTCTGGGCCTCGTGAGGGGCGCTTTGGATGCCGTGGAGATTATTGTTCTTTCATCATCTAGCGCCTGACGGTCGTCACCGATTCCAATGCCCCCCTCTCGGGTAACGGCAACGATCGTGCGTAATGTCAGCTTGTGGTTCACAAAAGGCCAACCCCTTCCCCAAGGCTGATGAATAGACTCCGCGGGGCGCGAAACCTTTTAGTCCAATCACGCGCGCATGGGGGTTGTTGCTGGCGCCGCCGAGGAGATCGTGTAATTACCCCCCTGCATGACAGCCTCAAAACGGTTGCTTTTCGCATATGAGTTGTTAGAAGGGTCGTACAAATCCGAGGCGAATTCTCGTTCCCCCTCAAGCGTCGTCGTCGCCGCCGCAGTCGCCGCCGCCGCCGTTGTTGTCGTCGTCGTCGTCGTCGTCGTCGTCGTCGTTGTCGTCGTCGTCGTCGTCGTTTTTTGTTTCTTCGTCGTCCTTGTCGTCGTCGTCTTCTTCGTCCTCGTCTTCTTCGTCGTCGTCGTCGAGTCGTCGTTGTCGTCGTCATCGTCGTCGTCGGCGTCGGCGTCGGCGTCGTCGTCGACTACAGCGGGCCTGCGCAGACCCCCCCCCCACAGGGCATCCGCAGTGCGTCGTCGTCGTCGCCGCCGTCGCCGTCCGCCGTTCGTCGTCCTCGCCTTCGTCCCGTCGTCGTCGTCGTCGTCGACGAAGAGAACGGCCGGTGGCAACGGGCGCAGGCAGGCCAGGGGACGGTTGCGAAGACGGCGACAGAGGGGGGGAGGAGGACTATCCGCCTTGCTCGGGTCGGACGAAAGGCTGGGGAAGGAAAAGGGGGGTTGCAAAGCCTGGTGCGCGCAGCTGGTTTCGGTCGCCCCGCCGAAGGGCCAGTCCTCGACGCATGGCCGCTTTCGGCGCCAGGGGGCGTTTGGAAAATCGGCGACGTGAGCTGCTTGGCGAATCCCCTTTTTGCTGCGCCCCACTTTCGTCCAGCCCGCCTTGCCCGCAGGCCCGCATCGGTTCGACAGAAACAGAGGCGCCGTGGCTCGCCCTTGCCTCCAAAAACCCCCCTTTCCCCTCGTTGGCGGCCGGGCGTCGGCGCTAATCACCGGCGCCGCCCTGATGATTTTCAATATGGCGGGCGCCACCCCGCGTTTCGCCCGAGCAGGGAACTATGTTTTAAAACGCGCGCCTCCCACGGATTTGTCAATCACAAGCCGACATTCGTGTGAGGAGCCCGGACGCCCCCCAACATGCCGGTGCTCGTGGGCATGCCACGGCGATCGCAGCGCACACCCGCGCCTTCGTGCCCCACCCCGCCCAAACGCTACCGTTTCCCAGGGCCCCACCCCCCTTCCCGCTAACGAGCTTTACCGATGTTATTTCAACGCAATCCTTTGAACCCCCTTGGGGCCATTTTTGGTGCCTCTTTGAAATTCTTGTGGAGTGTTTCGTGATATTTCGTAGACACAGCGGTTTTGTTCACGGATGCCATACGTGGTTTGCCCCGACAAACGTAAGCGAGTCGCGTGCGCATTCCACCAAATTTATTATAGTCGCACCCGCGCGGGTAATTGCTCACTTCGACGGTGTGGGGCTGCACGTCGTCGTGCTGTGGACGCCGTTGGATTTTGCTGTGTATCCACGCCCCTCCAGCCGCCCAGGCAATGGGATCCCGGCTGGCTTCTAATCGTGCGCATTTGCCGTGCTTCCTCGAAATCAGCCCTGGATGCCACAAGGAATATCGCGGGCCTCTAGGCCCCTAGGCCGCGACCCCGCGGATGCGGGGCGTTTTTTCGCGGATGTCCCGCGTGGGACATGATTATCCGTGCGACCGCACCGCGGGATCGCGCCCCAGAGTCCAGACCGCGCGGGCGCGGATACGGATTTGTGCGCCGTTCGTGAGAAGAGGCGGATGAGGCGACGGATGACGAGGAAGAGAGGGGGAAAGCGAAGAGGAGGAGGAGGAGGAAAACGAGGAGGAGAACGAGGAGGAGGAAGAGGATGTGGAGGACGTGGAACCTGGGCGCCAATCCTGGGGACACCCGTGGGTCAAGGGCAGCCCTGGCCGCACCCCCGCACAGGGCCTCCAGCCGGGCGCCCAGCGGCAGCCGCACCCCGGAGCCGCGGCGGCCGTCGCGCCCGGGACGGCTGGCGGCCCAGCTGGCCGGCGCGGACCTCCAGAGCGCGTCCAGCGAGCTGAAGCGGCTGCCGCCGAAGAGAAGCCGGCAGACATTAGTCGTCTCGAGAAAATTGGACGGAGGGTTTGTTGGCCCTGGGGAAAGGTTCGGGACTTCCAGGGATCGCACATTGAAAGCTCAAGACGTCGCAGCTCTGGAAGTACATGCATGTATGTGTGATTATATGTGTACACGCATATGTATGTATGTATGTATGTAT
>CAUYUJ010018815.1:704107-724107 GCA_963575745.1 Prorocentrum cordatum | reverse complement strand
GCGCTGCGCCGCAGTTCGCCCAGAAGGGGGAAAATAACGTTACACTCCAGTCGCTGTGTGGCCTTTGGGGGGCTTGTTGGGGGCCTTTGGGAGGTTTCTGGGAGGCTTCTTGGAGGATTCTTGGGGGGCTCTTGGGGCCTCTTGGGGGCGTCTTTGGCCGTCTTGGGGCGCTTTTGCGCCGTTTCGCCCCCTCGGAGGCTGTCTTGGGGACCTCTCGCGGCCGCATTGGAGCCCTCTCGGGGTCCTCTTGGGCCGTCTTCGCGGCCTCTTGGACCGTCTTGGGGGCCTCTTTGGGCAGTTTTGGGGCCCTCTTGGGCCGTCTTGGGGCCCTCTTGGGGGCTTTTTGGGTTGTTCTGGGGCGATTATGGAAGCGGCTTGGGCCGTCAAGGATTTTTGAAAGTCGAGAAAAGCGAAAACGCTACAATATTGCAAAAACCATTGGAAAAACAATGATTATGGCCTCTGGAGGCGCAGTTATGGGCGCTCTCGGGGCCCTCTTGGGCCGTCCTTGGGGCTTTGGGAGCCCTCTTGGGGCCATCTTGGGGGCCTCATGGGCCCCCGTTGGGAATATCTTGGGCCGTCTTGGGCCGCCTTGGGGGGGCCATTTTGGGTCATCTTGAGGCCCTCTTGGAGCCCCAAGAGGCCCAAGAGGCCGATTTTGTTGATTTGTTCGTAGGTTTCTGTAAGTTTCTAGGGCCCCGGAAGGGGGGATCACTTTGGTCCGGCGGTGTGGCGCAGCTCCCAGGGGGGGGGGGGATAGGGGGGAGACATAACAATGTAACACAATACAACATGTGGCAAGTATGCAATCATCGGATAAATTGGATACGTTGCAATAAGGCGTTCGCCGAAAAACGCTGCCGCTCAGCACGTCACCTCCGGACGTGGATTTCTGGGTTAACGCCACATACTTGGATTTGTGCCTGCTCATACCTCATACCGTCATCGGAACTGTTCCGTGGCTACGGCTAGAACCTAAGCGCGCGCGAAGCGCGCGTGGTTCTGGTGTGTGTGTATATATATACATACATATACACATACATACATGTGCATACTTACCTTCAAAGGTTCAGCGCGGATCTCTTGGATTGGCGCTGGACCCCCATGGGGGCGCCTCCAGCGCCGCTCCTGGCGCGCTCCGCGTGCCGGGGTCCGGGGTCTGGCGCCGACCTGAGAGATCTGCGTTGGGCACTTCGGGAAGTTTGTGAGCGAATAAAGGAAATGGGATCGACTGCGCCAACATCCGCGTGCACGCTGCCCGCCTAAGGTCGGGCGTGAGCGCCTTCGATTCCAGCGCAGCGTGCCGTTATGTCTGCCCGCGTAAGCCACCGCGTATGGTTGCTATGCCATTTTGCGTGGGGCGCGTTTCTGTGTGTCGCTATATCACCCCCATTGGAAGAGCCATGAGATTCTGTTGATTGTTCATATGTTTTTGTAGGTTTTTAGGGCCCCAGAAGGGGGGGATCACTTTGGTCCGGCGGTGTGGCGCAGCTCCCAGGGGGGGGTCAGGGGGGGATACATAATAATGTAACACAATACAATATGTTGCAAGTATGGAATCTTTGGATACATGGGATACGCTGCGTTAGTGCGTTCGCCGAAAAACGCTGCCGCTCAGCACGTCACCTCCGGACGTGGATTCCTCTCGCTTCGCGGGGTGCACGTCCGGAGCACGTACAGTCACGTCGTCGCGGGGCCTCTTGGGAACCTCTTGGGGGCCTCCTGGAGGCCTCCTGGGAGTTTCTTTTGGCCTCTTTGGGACTTCTTTGGGGCCTTTCCCCCCTCCCTCCTTTTCATACACCCTCCCCATCTTCCCTTCCAGCGCCGGCTCTAATCATGGGCGCCGAAGTGACCAACTTCCACTTGGCTGGCGCTGCGCCGCAGTTCGCCCAGAGGGGGGAAAATAACATGACACTCCAGTCGCTGTGTGGCCTTAGGAGGGTTTTTTGGGGGCCTTTTGGAGGTTTCTGGGAGGCTTCTTTGAGGTTTTTTCGGGGTCTCTTGGGGCCTCTTGGGGGCGTCTTCGGCCGTCTTGGGGCGCTTTTGCGCCGTTTCGCCCCCTCGGAGGCTGTCTTGGGGGCTTCTCGCGGCCGCATTGGAACCCTCTCGGGGTCCTCTTGGGCCGACTTCGCGGCCTCTTGGGCCGTCTTCGGAGCCTCTTTGGGCCGTTTGGGGGCCCTCCTGGGCCGTCTTGGGGCCCTCTTGGGGTTTTTTTGGGTTGTTCTGGGGCGATTCTGGAAACTGCTTGGGCCGTCATTGGTTTTTGAGAGTCGAAAAAGGCGAGAACGCTAAAAGATTGCAAAAAAACATTTGTAAGTAATGATTTCGGCTTCTGGAGGCGCAGTTGTAGGCGCTCTTGGGGCCCTTTCGGGCCGTCCTTGGAGCTTTTGAGGCCGTCTTGGGGCCGTTTTGGGGGCCTCACTTGTCCCCGTTGGGAATATTTTGGGCCGTCTTGGGCCGTCTTGGGGCCGATTTGGGCCGTCTTGGGGCCATCTTGGGCCATCTTGAGGCCCTCGAGGAGCCCCCAGAGGCCCAAGAGGCCGAATGCGTTGATTTTCGTTGGTTTTTGTAGGTTTTGAGGGCCCCAGAAGGGGGGCGTCACTTTGGTCCGGCGGTGTGGCGCAGCTCCCAGAGGGGGGTTAGGGGGGGAGACATAACAATGTAACACAGTACAACATGTGGCAAATATGAAATCATTAGATAAATTGGATACGTTGCAGTAAGGCGTTCGCCGAAAAACGCTGCCGCTCAGCACGTCACCTCCGGACGTGGATTTCTGGGCTAACGCCACATACTTGGACTTGTGCCTGCTCATACCTCATACCGTCATCGGAACTGGTCCGTGGTTGCGGCTAGAACCTAAGCGCGCGCGAAGCGCGCGTGGTTCTGGTGTGTGTATATATATATATACACACACACACATACACACCTACATACATCCATACATGTGCATACTTACCTTCAAAGGTTCGGCGCGGATCTCTTGGATTGGCGCTGGACCCCCATGGGGGCGCCTCCGGCGCCGCTCCTGGCGCGCTCCGCGTGCCGGGGTCCGGGGTCTGGCGCCGACCTGAGAGATCTGCGTTGGGCACTTCGGGAAGTTTGTGAGCGAATAAAGGAAATGGGATCGACTGCGCCAACATCCGCGTGCACGCTGCCCGCCTAAGGTCGGGCGTGAGCGCCTTCGATTCCAGCGCAGCGTGCCGTCATGTCTGCCCGCGTAAGCCACCGCGTATGGTTGCTATGCCATTTTGCGTGGGGCGCGTTTCTGTGTGTCGCTATATCACCCCCGTTGGAATAGCCATGAGATTTTTGCAGGTCGTTTTGAACAATCTTTCAGGGTACTCCCAGGGTCCGTTTCTAGCTTGCCCAGGGCCCGAAAACGACGCAAACCGACAAATCTACGATGAGGGTTGGATTTTTGACGTTTCGCGTGACCTCACCAGCATCCGTAGCCACGGGCTCAAGCCTCTGGCTCAAGCCGTCTGGCCCGAGCACGCTCCTGCAGTCCAGGTTCGCGCCGAGCTCGGTCCCCGTTGCGATGGTTCCCAGCGACGGCGGCGTCACTGGCGCCGACACGCGGCGGCGCCAGCGCCTGGCCGCCGCCGCCCTAACGGGCCGCCCGGCCCGGGCCCGCCCCGTGCTGCTGCTGCGGCTGCTGCTGCCGCCGCCGCCTCCCCCCTGGAGGCCGGCGCGCGGGAGGCGGCGGCTGGCGGCGGCAGTTCGGCCGCCTTAGCCACTGCCGCCCTTGCTGCTGCCGCCCCGGCGCGGGGGCGGCGACAGCGCCGGGCTGCTGCCGCCCCTGCCGTTGGATCCGTTGCTGCCAACACCCTGGGTGCCGCGGCCGCCGCCGGCGCTGCCGACGCTCCCCGCGTTGGGCCGCCCGGCCTGGGCTCGCCCCTTGCTGCTGCCGCTGCCGCGGCTGCCGCCGGCGCCGCCTCCCCCCTGGAGGCCGGTGCGCGGGAGGCGGCGGCCAGGGCCGCCTCTGCCGGCGCCGCCCGCGCCAGCCGCGGCCCCAGCGAGGCCAACGCGAGCGGTGCCCGCCGGGGCTCCCCAGCGAGGCCAACGCGAACGGCGTTGCTGGCGCGGCAGACGCGGCCGCTCCCCGCGGCGCGTCCGCCGCCGCGATCGCAGCCAACGCCGCTGGCGTTGCTGGGTCGGGCTGCCCCGCCGCGGCCTCCGCCGCCAGCGCCCTCCGGGCGGCTGGTGCGGCCAGGGCGGCCAACGCGCGCGCCCCCGCCAGCGCCGCGGACGCTGCCGACGCCTTCGGGCGAGACGGCGCGGCCCGCGCTCGCTAGCCCGCGGCCCGCGCCACCGGCGCCGCAGGCGCTCCCCGCGCCCGCGCTTCCCGGCGCAGCCGCCGCTGCCGCCGCGAGCGCTGCGCAGGCCCCCGTTCTGGGCGGCCGTCGCGGATCTAGCCCGGGATGCCTGGCGCGCGGCGGGCGCCGTTGCGAGCGCGTTTCCTGGGCACGGAGTGGGCCCGCTTGGAGACAGTCGCAAATCTGAGGGTGGCGTCTCGCTTGACGACTGTTGCGAATATGGGGGTGGCGTTCCGCTTGAGGATAGTCGCAAATCTGAAGACATTCTGGACTTTCGTCTTTCGCCGCGCGGCAGTTCGCTGCAGCAGTCGCCATGGGAATCTACAGGCAAAACAGGCGGTCGTCAGCCACAGCGGGTCGGCCCTTCCCTCTTCTGGAGACGGGTAGACAGGCCCTCCTCTAGCTTTACACTCCTATCAGCGTCTCAGGCGCAGTGCCTTCCTAGAGGCCGTAGTTGCGCCCGAAAGCGCGCCCCCTCCTGGACGCAGCATCGCGGCGACAGTTGAGAACGTTGCAGAGGGCGCGCCCGCGCTCGGAGGCGGGCCCCGCAAAATGGGGACTCATGCGTTCGCGTTGGAAAGTGCGGGCGTTAGCTGCAACAGTCGCCTGGCAGAGCCACAGACCGACAGCGCGGTCGGTAGCCGCAGCGCGTCGGCCCCTCCCCCATCCCGGCGACCGGCAGGCGGACACTCCTCGCTCCTATCAGCGCCCCTGGGGCAGCATTGCCGTGGGGGCCGAAAATGCGCTCGCAAGCGCGCCCCCTCCTGGAGACAGCATCGCGGTGACAGTTGGGAGCGCCGCAGAGGGCGCGCCCGCGCTCGGAGACGATCTTCACACAATAGCGAGTGAGTCTGGATTCCATCTCTGGAAGCGCGGCCGACAGCCGCAGCAGTCGTCGGGGATAGCCACAGACTGAACAGGCGGTCGTCTGCCACAGCGCGTCGGCCCCCCCTTCTCCTGGAGATCGGCGGACGGCCCCCCCTGCTGCCCCCCGCTCCCATCAGCGCCCTCGGGGCAGCGTCGGCGCGGAGGCTGAAGATGCGACCTAAAGCGCGCCCCCTCCTGGGAGCATTGCCGCGGCGACATTGGGGGCGCGGCTGAGGGCGCGCCCGCGCTCGGAGACGTAATGGAGAGTCAGGAGTTCGATTATGATCGCGCAGCCGCCGGCTGCAACAGCCCCCTGGGGGAGCGACAGACCGAGCGCGCAGTCGCCAGCCGCGGCGCGGCGCCCCCCCCCCCCCTGGAGACCGGCAGGCGGGCGCCCTTACTGCTCCTCGCTCCTATCAGCGCCCCTGGGGCAGCATCGCAGCGGAGGCCGAGAATGCGCTCGAAAGCGCGCCCCATCCTGGAGACAGCGTCGCGGCGACTGTCGGGGGCGCCGCAGATGCGCCCGCGCTCGGAGACGTTCCTCGCAACATAGAAAGTCATGAGTTCGCCTCTGAAAGCGCGGCCGACAGCCGCAATAGGCCCCCTGGGTGAGCCGCAGACCGAACGCGCAGTCGTCAGCCACCATGCGTCGGCCGTTCCCCCTGCTGGAGACCAACAGTCGGACGCCCGCGCTGCCCCTCGCCCCTATCGGCGCCTTTGGGGCAGCATCGCGGCGACAGTTGGGGGCGCCGCAGAGGGCGCGCCCGCGCTCGGGGACGATCCTCACAAAATAGAGAGGCAGTAGTCCGTCTTTGGAAGTGCGGGCGTCGGCCGCAACCGCCCCCGTGGGAGAGCCACAGAACGAACGCGCAGTCGCCATCTACAGCGCGTCGGCCCCCCCCCCCCCCCAGAAGACCGGCAGGCGGGCGCCCGCGGCGCCCCTCGCCCCCGTCGGCGCCCCCGGGGCAGCGTCGTAGTGGAGGCCAAAAATTCGCTCGGAAGCGCGCCCCCTCCGGGGGATAGTATCGCGGCGATTGTTGGGGGCGCAGCAGTGGGCGCGCCAGCGCTCGGAGACGCGCCCCGCAAAAGAGAGTCAGGAGTTCGTCTCTGCACGCGCGGCCGCTGGCCGCAACGGCCCCCCGGGGGAGCCGCGGGCCGAGCGCGCAGTCGCCAGCCGCGGTGCGTCGGCCCCCCCCCCCCCCCCCCCCCCCTCCTGGAGACCGACAAGCGGACGCCCGCGCTGCCCCTCGCCCCCATCGGCGCCCCTGGGGCAGCGTCGCAGTGAAGGCCGAACGCGCGCGCTCGAAAGCGCGCCCCCTCCTGGAGAAAGTATCGCGGCGACTGCTGGGAGCTGCGCAGAGGGCGCGCCCGCGCTCGGAGACGCCCCATCGCATAATAGAGAGTCAGGGACGCGGCATTCGCTTCTGGAAGTGCGGCCGCCAGCCGCAACGGCCTCCTGGGAGAGCAGCAGACCGAGCGCGCAGTCGCCAGCCACAGCGCGCCGGCCCCCACCCCCCTGGAGACCGACAGGCGGGCGCCCGCGCTGCCCCTCGCCCCTGCCAGCGCCCGTGGGGCAGCATCGTAGTGGAGGGCGAAAATGCACTCGAAAGCGCGCCCCCTCCTGGAGACAATATCGCGGCGACAGTTGGGGGCGCTGCAGAGGGCGCGCCCGCGCTCGGAGACGATCCTTACAAAATCAAGAGTCTGGAGTCCGTCTCTGGAATCGCGGCCGTCGGCCGCGACGGCCCCCCGGGAGAGCCGCAGACCGAACGCGCAGTCGTCGGCCACAGCGCGTCGGCCCCCCCCGCCCCTGGAGACCGGCGGGCGGGCGCCCGTGCTGCTCCTCGCCCCCGTCGGCGCCCTTGGTGCAGCACCGCGGCGGAGGCCAAACGCGCGCTCGACACCGCGCCCCCTCCTGGAGACAGCATCGCGGCGACAGTTGGGGGCGCTGCAGAGGGCGCGCCCGCGCTTGGAGACGTTCTCCACAAAATAGAGAGTCTGGAATTCGCCTCTGACCGTGCGACCGTTCGCCGCAACGGCCCCCTGGGAGCACCGCAGACCGATCGCGCGGTCGTCGGCCACTGCGCGTCGGCCCATCCCCTTCCTGGCGGCCGGCAGGCGGGCGCCCGTGCTGCCCCTCGCTCCAATCGGCGCCCCTGGGGCAACATCGTAGCAGAGGCCGAGCGCGCGCGCTCGAAAGCGCGCCCCCTCCTGGAGAAAGTATCGCGGCGACCGCTGGGAGCTGCGCAGAGGGCGCGCCCGCGCTCGGAGACGCCCCATCGCATAATAGAGAGTCAGGGACGCGGCGTTCGCTTCTGGAAGCGCGGCCGCTAGCCGCAACGGCCTCCTGGGAGAGCAGCAGACCGAGCGCGCAGTCGCCAGCCACAGCGCGCCGGCCCCCACCCCCCTGGAGACCGACAGGCGGGCGCCCGCGCTGCCCCTCGCTCCTGCCAGCGCCCGTGGGGCAGCATCGTAGTGGAGGGGGAAAATGCACTCGAAAGCGCGCCCCCTCCTGGAGACAATATCGCGGCGACAGTTGGGAGCCCTGCAGAGGGCGCGCCCGCGCTCGGAGACGATCCTTACAAAATAAAGAGTCTGGAGTCCGTCTCTGGAATCGCGGCCGTCGGCCGCGACGGCCCCCCGGGAGAGCCGCAGACCGAACGCGCAGTCGTCGGCCACAGCGCGTCGGCCCCCCCCGCTCCTGGAGACCGGCGGGCGGACGCGCGTGCTGTTCCTCGCCCCCATCGGCGCCCTTGGTGCAGCACCGCGGCGGAGGCCAAACGCGCGCTCGACACCGCGCCCCCTCCTGGAGACAGCATCGCGGCGACAGTTGGGGGCGCTGCAGAGGGCGCGCCCGCGCTTGGAGACGTTCTCCACAAAATAGAGAGTCTGGAATTCGCCTCTGACCGTGCGACCGTTCGCCGCAACGGCCCCCTGGGAGCACCGCAGACCGATCGCGCGGTCGTCGGCCGCTGCGCGTCGGCCCATCCCCTTCCTGGCGGCCGGCAGGCGGGCGCCCGTGATGCCCCTCGCTCCAATCGGCGCCCCTGGGGCAACATCGTAGCAGAGGCCGAAAATGCGCTCGAAAGCGCGCCCCCTCCTGGAGACAGCATCGCGGCGACAGTTGGGAGCGCTGCAGAGGGCGCGCCTGCGCTTGGAGACGCTCCTCGCAAAAATGAAGGCGCGACCGACAGCGACCCAGGGCGTTCACGACTGGATGGCGCGCCTGACTCCTGGATGCGCGCGCGGGCCATAGACGGGCGCGCCATGGCGATCGGCGCAGACGCCCCGGCCGACGCCTCCGACGACCCCGCCCCCGTGGCCGACGGCCAGTGTTAGGCCCGCTGCCTGGAGAGCCTGTGGCTGTCGTTGCGCCTAGTTGAGGGCGGGGCCCCGCGACGCCCCGCTGCGACTCCGCCCGCCGCCGCCCCCGGCGCGCTCTAAGACCCCCCGCCGGGGGTCCGCGGACCAGCCCTGCAGACGCAGGACCTCGATGTCCTCCGCCAGCTCGTCGAGAGATGCCCCTTCGCGCCCGTTCGCCCTCCTTTCCCTTGTAAGTGAATCCACCCGAGTGGGCGGCGAACCTCCGCCCCCCCCTTCTAGAAGCCCGTGCCGAGCCAAAGAAGGCGACAGAGACGGCGTCGGAGAAGGTGCATGCACCTGGCGCAACCGACAGCGCCCTCACATCTGGAGATAGTCTCGCGGCGGCAGACGGGGGCGCCCCTGCGAGCGAGGGCGGGCGCGGGCCCGAAGGCGAACGGCGGCGAAAGGGGCCGACCCCCGCACACCTCAGTGCGGCGTTCCTCGCTGCCCGAGCTGCCGGAGGCGATCCGGCCCCTGCCTGGCGGCCAGCTGCGCGGCCCGCGCAAACCCGCGCGGCCCCGCCAGGCGCCCCCGCCCCAGCTGCCGCCGCGCCGCTCGACGCCAGGCGCGGCTCTGACGGCGGGCCCATGCAACCAATCGGAACCGTCGCGCACAGAGCTCGAGCGCCTCGTCGAGGACAGAGGGCAGCGGGGCTGCCTCGCCGGACGCCTGCGACCAGAGAGCGCGGCGGCGTAGACGACCGGGCCAGGGGCGAGCGCGACCGCGTAGAGAGCCAGAGCACCATGCAGAGCAGGCGCCGGAAGTGCCCGATGAGCAGGAGTTGCCCGCCGCTCACGGGGAGGGCGCGGAAGCGGCGCCAGCGCAGGAATTGGGGCACGGGCAGGAACAGGGACCGACAACCGCCCACCGCCACGCGCCCTCGGCTGCCACTCTTGGCCCCGGCTCCTCCCTACCTGGCCACGGCGCGAGCTCGAGCGCCGAGGGGCGACGGCAGCGCGGCAAGAACGCGCCCCCGGCCCGCCTGCTTGCCTGGCCTCCGCGAAGCGACTTTCCAGTCTCCCCGCCGCCCCCCGGTCGAATCCTTGCCCCCAGCGATGCCGACCGCGCTGGCGGGTCTGGCAGACGGCGGACAACAGGCGGCGGACGCAGCAGCAGCAGCAGCAGCAGCAGCAGCAGCCGCCGCGCCAAGGACCAGCCACCGACCACCCCCCGCCCTGGGTAGCGAGGCCCGCCGCGCGCCAATGGCCAGAACCCGTGGACCCCGACTCGGGGCAGCAGCTGTATAAAGCTAAGATCGGCGGCGCCCAGTTGGACCCCCCCGGGGAGACCCCTGGCCAGACGATAAAGCGGCTTCAAGTCACCCTGTGGGCGATGTTCAGGCGCCTGGCACGCGTTCGCCGAGCAGCGCGCTCGACCCACTACGGCACGACCAGCAAACTTGCGTCAACTTCCTGTCGTCCTTCCGCAGCTACAACTGCGTTGCGCGGGCCATGAACGACGCGCTGGACCTCGGCGCTGCTTCCCCGTAGGGGGCGAGGGGGGTGGAAGAGAAAGCTGAAGCTCTCTAGACCACCTACGCCCAGTAGGCTGGTGGGATTATTCCCCATATCCTAAGATTGGAAAGAACGCGTCCTGTGGTCGCTTGGAGGGGGGGTTGAAACCGGATCACCACCCCCCTTCCGGCGACGGGGGGGTGGGGTTCGACCGCCCCCCCCCCCCTCCCGTGACGGGGGGGTGGTTGTTTCGGCCCCCCCCCCTCCCTCCTCTGCTTCCCCATCTCCTCGGGCTGGCGCTTGTGTCGGCGGCGGCTGGCGACGGCGGCGGGGGCGACGATTTCCATTTCTGGGCCGGCGTCGGCGACTGCGGCGGCGGTCGGCGGTGGCAGGGGGCGTCGACGAGGACGACGGTGGTGGTGGTGGTGGTGGTGGTGGTGGGTTGTGGTGGTGGTGGGGGTGGTGGTGGTTGTGGTGGTGATGGTGTGTGGTGGTTGTGGCGGTGGGTGGCGGTGGTGGTGACGTGGTGGTGGTGGTGGTGTGGTGGTGGTGTGGTGGTGGTTTGTAATGGTGGTGGGTTGTGGTTGTGGCGGTGGTTTGTGGAAGTGGTGCTGGCGGTGGTGGTGATGGCGGCGGTGGTGGTGGTGGTGGTGTGGTGATTTGTGGTGGTGGTGGTGGGTTGTGCTGCTGGTAATGGTGGTGGTCGTGGCGGTTGTGGTGGTGGTGGTGTGGTAGATTGTGGTTGTGGTGGTAATGTTGGTGGGTGGTGGTGGTGGTGATGGTGGGTTGTGGTGGTGGTTTTGGTGGTGTGGTGGTGGTGTGTGTGGTGGTGGTTTGTGGTGGTGGTGGTGGGTTGTGGTGGTGGCGGTGGTTTGTGGACGTTTGTTGTTGTGGTGGTGGTGGTGGTGGTTGTGGCGGTGGTGGTGGTGGTGTGGTGTTTTGTGGTGGTGGTGGTGGGTTGTGCTGCTGGTAGCGGTGGTGATTGTGGCGGTGGTGGTTGTGGTGTGATAGATTGTGGTGGTGGTGGTGGTAGTGGTGGTGGGTTTTTGTGGTGGTGGTGGTGATGGTGAGTTGTGGTGGTGGTTGTGGTTGTGGTGGTGGCTGTGGTGGTGGTGGTGGTTGTGTGGTGCTGTTGGTGGTGGTGGTGGTGGTGGGTTGAGGCGGTGGTGGTGGTGGTGGTAGTGGTGGTAAGTGTCGCTGCATCCCCGCCGTCGCCGGCGCCAGTGCCAGCGCTGCTGGCCGCCGCCAGCGCCGGCGCCGGCGCGAGCGGGGGGGGGGTGAAACATCCCCCCCCGGCGCGAGCGGGGAGCGAATGGGGGCTTCAACCCCCCCCACCCCTGGGAGAGGGGGGGTGGGGTTTTGAATCCCTCCCCACCAGTTGGGAGGGGTGGGGGGCGCAGGGGTTCGGGGCGCCGACTTTTGGGGGGGAGGGGCCCACCCCCCGGTTCGAAACGCGCCGCCGAATGTTCCCCAGGCAAGCGCCCGTGAAACGCGTTCTCTCTAAGATTGGGTTCTTGTTCTTACTGTCGCCGCGCCGGAAGGACAGTCACACCCTCACCTCCCTCTTCCTTTTCCCCACCTAGATTCACACTCAGATGCTATGCTATGTGATGGCAGCGTACGGCGTATGTTATGATGTTGTGTGCGCTATGTGATGATATGCTATAGTACGATATGCTATTTTATGTTTGGTGTATTCTATCACGCTGTGCTATGTGATTAATGATGATGCTGATGGTGATAGCGATGATGATGATGATGATGATGATGATGATGATGATGATGATAATGATAATGAAGATGATGATGATGATGATGATGATGATGATGATGATGATGATGATGATGATGATGATGATGATGATGATGGTGATTGTGATTATGATGGTGATGGTGATGATGATGATGATGATATTGGTGGTTGTGATGGTGGTGGTGATGGTGGTGATGATGATGATGATGACGATGACGATGACGATGATGCTGATGATGATGCTGATGATGATGATGATGACGATGACGATGACGATGACGATGATGATGATGATGGTGGTGATGATGATGATGATGATGATGATGATGATGATGATGATGATGATGATGATCATGATGATGATGATGATGATGATGATGATGATGATGATGATGATGATGATGATGATGATGATGATGATGATGATGATGATGATGATGATGATGATGATGATGATGATGATGATGATGATGATGATGATGATGATGATGATGATGATGATGATGATGGCGGAGCAGGTTCTGAGGATGTCACGAGCGAGGCGCGGGTTTCAGCACCCTCAAGGGGGAGCCGCCAGGGGGTATCTCATTCCTCCGTCCGCGCCAAAATGCCGGAGATGTCTCGAGCGGTTTGCCTGCTTGTGCCCCAAACATACTCGCTTTCGGAGCAGATGTTGAGGCTGTCTCGAGAGAGGCGCCCCGAAAGGGGAGCCGCCAGGGGGTATGTCACTCCTCCGTTCGCGGGATGTCTCCAGCGGTTTGCTTGTTTGTGCCCCCAATATCCTCCGCTTTCGAAGCAGATTTGGAGGATGTCTCGAGCGAGACGCTGGTTATCGCTCCCCTGGTGGCCCAGATTGTGAGGATGTCTCGAGCTGTTTGCTAATTCTGCTGGCCAGACTCGTGGGCGCAGATCCTCCGGATGTCACAGGAAGCTCCAGCAGGCTCCAGGAGGCCCCAGGAGGCCGCATGAGGTCCCAGGAAGCACCAGGAGGCCCCAGGAGGCCCCAGGAAGCCCCAGGAGGGAAGGCCCCAGCAAGCGCCAGGAGGCCCGAGGGCCACAGGAGACGCCAGGAGGCTCTAGGAGGCCCTGGAAGGCCACAGGAGCTCCCACGAACGATGCCCAAGGAGCAGGAGGCCTCAGAAGGCCACAGGAGTGGCTACAATCCCCCGCGTTTTAATCTGGTTCTATAGATTGGGCCTCCCCTGGAGTGCGAATCCTTTGTGCTTACGTATGTTTCTATAAAGTGTCCTTCTCCTGCGGACCCACTCCTCAATGTTTTACATCGGTTCTTATAGATTTGGCCTCCCCTGGGGCACGAGTCCTTGGTGTCTTACGCGTGTTCCTATTTATATATATATATATATATATATATATATATATATATGTATTGCCCCTCTCCTGTGGCTTCAATCGAAAGTGTCTTACGTCTGCTCCTATAGATTAGGCCTCTCCTGGAGGCCCCAGGAGGCCACGCGAGGCCCCAGGTGTCTTCAGGAGGCCACAGGAAGCCCCAAGAGGACAGACACAGGAAGCCCCAAGAGGCTCCAGGAAACCCCAGGAAGCCCCAGGAGGTTTCAAGAAGCCCCAGGAGGCCCCAGGCTCATGCGCAGAGACGCACTAATACTATTCAGACTCATTCACGCTCAAACTCATTCACAGTTAGATTCACTCCCACACCGTCAATACTCAAGCCCGCTTCCATTCGAAAGCTCTTGTGCCTAGACGCTCACGGCGGACAGGTCCATGCTAATAGATGCACACATGGGGAGCTCCAGGCAGTGAGTAATTAGTCCTGGGCCGCATATGTTTGTGCCGACCCCTCCTCTGTCGGGGAAACGTAAGACTTGTGTTCGCTGAATCTCGGGTTTGCGGACGCTTTTTGGCGGGCCCGTCCTGACTTTTCACCGTCCAGTGTTCGTGGGATGTTTGCGGCGGGACTTCGCGTCGAATTTCAACATAGGCCTCGACATTATCTCGACGGTACAGTTAGGCCATCCCGAGCCTCTCGAACCTGAGTTTTACTGTCGAAATTGATGAGGATGAGTAACCTCCCCAAGGGTGCTCTTGCATCCTTGCCTCTTCGGACCACCCTTAACTAACCACTTTCGATGGCTAGCCCCACTCGAAAAGCTTCGACATGGGCGTCCAGGGGGCTGGCATCCTTATCGCGCATCCTGACCATCAATTTTGACGGTGCGTCTCCCCGATTCTCGGCGGCGAGCCCGGGGGGAAGTGAGAAGGAGCCAGCCTCCTGAGAAGGCTCGGAAGGCCCCGGGCCTTCTGAGATGTCTTCTGAGCCTCCCCCGAGGACGCCACAACCTTCTCCTCCTCCCCCCGGGCTCGCCGCCGAGATTCTGCAGGCTGGGCGGCGAGGTGCGCGGGCCGCCGAGCCCCCCCCTGGGCGGCGGCGGCGGCGCGGCGCCGGCCGGGGCGCCCTTGCCGCCCGAGCCCGTGTCGCCCGCGTCGCCGGCGGGGCCGAGGCCCCCGCACCGCGGCAGGCGGCCCCACGGCCAGGTGGGGCGCTCCAGAAGCCCAGGTTTTCGACGAGAGGATCTGCCCTCCCCCCCCCCTCCCCCGTCCACCTTCGCAGCCACGTCGCCTCAAGGTGGTGGTTTTCCCTTGGAAAAGTGTGTATACCCCTGTTCCGAGGCTTGCCGCTAACCCTTCACGCACATACGATCCCCACGGTGAGCTTCCCAGCGACCGTGGGCCGCGTTTCTTCTCTCCGCCAGCATATCGCGTCATTTTGCCAGCGGCACGGCGAAGAAAGGCACGCGTAAGAAGGACCAGAGTTTAGCATCAGTCGTGTTCGTCATGATGTGCGGCAGGAGAAGAAAAGTCTCCGTCGCCAGCAGCGAAGCCCCTCGTCATAATCGCATTATTTTTCGATGATTCGTTCTAGCAGCAGCATTCGTTATCTGACTGACGCGGATCGGCGCAAGGTCTCAGGTGGTAATATTTGCAGCAGTGGCAGCACAGATGGAGTACTTGTGGGCACGGGATCAATCATGAAAGAGATGGTCGAGCAACAGAACCGTCTCCACAGCACGTTGACCAACACGGACAGCCAGATCAGGTCTCAAGGCATCGAGAGAATATTTGGCTACTCGGGTTCAAGGCAGCATCAACGGCTGTGTTCAAGCAGGTGATGCATGAATTATTGCTCCTAACTACGAGAGCGGGCCAGGTGCGAAATCCCGACAGTCCATCATGTACATCGGCACATTTCCTCGTCCTCTGTTTCGTGAGAACATGGAAACACACCGTGGCTCAGTTTTATCACCGAGTTTCCGTCACCTAGACAGCGTGGAGCCAGTATTTCATGGAGTTGCCCATGCGTGCCGTTCAAGATTCCTTAATTGTCTTATGCCGGCAGAGGGTTGCCAAAAGGCCTGCAACGAGGCGGGTGGGCACGAGCGGAAGGCTTTGCGGACCAGCAGGACGGTTGCCATCCGGTGTCGTCAGGATCTGCCGCTAGATGTTCAAGAGAAGCAGGAACAGTTTTGAACAAGATAGACGAGCAGTTTCTCCAGGAGTTGCGTGAGAGCTCGCCTTGGTCAGCGGGCCGTCGTGTCGGGATGAATGGGTTCATGGGGCGTCCTCCAGATGATGGGAAATTGTGATGGTTAGGAGTTGGCGACCACAACAAACTCATCCCTAGGCTGGTGGGAGCTCCAACTTATTGCTTATGAGTTGGTCGAATGGGGCGTTGGCGTGGAGAAGACGTTTCATATGATCCAAGATGCCGCAGCCTCACAGAAGGAGTCCCCCCAGGGGCAGTCACAGTTGAGTGAGCCGCGTGGGGCGCAGATCGCTAGTCGCACTAACCTTGTGTTTGATTATGCCGGCGAGTGGGCTGCAGAGGACCGGCAGTTCATTGAATCGCATTGCTTCGCGTATCCCCACCAGCGGCGTCGCGCCCCCGCTCCACCCGGACGAGCGGTCTTCCCTGGGCTTCTTCGTGACCACTGGCTGTTGCTTGGGCTGCAGCTGGGAAGAGGCAGCACCGCTCCTCGAGCGCCTTCGTCTACTCCACTCAGGTACGTCAGGGTACTTTGGTTAGGCGGCTCCGGTTGTGCTGGTCACGTTAGTTGCTCCCTGGTACACGTCCCTGTTCTAATCCGGTTGGCGTCGCTTGCGATTTGTGGCCGGTAGTGGATTCGGACTGTTGTACCTTCCGCACAGCGTTACATCATGTCACTTGATGGTCGCTTGCGTTCGCATCCATTCGCGGCTGTCTCCTGGGCCTGGCGTGCTTGGTTCGGTTCGACACCACGAACTCCACGCCTTTGGGCTGTGTGGGTGCGTACTCTGAAGCTGCGACGGTTCGCTGGCGCTGTCAGAGCTAACCTTTCGTACGGGATGCCGACCGACGACTGCTCGTGTGTCTTTCGGTTGATGCTTGTGCATGGCAGGTCCCCTGGATCCCCTCGCACTTCATTCCCGCCGAGGTTGGGGACTTCGTACTGTTCAGTTAGTGCCTCAGACCGCATTTGTTCTGTAGCCTCTGACACGGTGGGGGTCTTGCATCGCGCCACTTTGGCAGCGTAATTACTTCTCCCTGGGTGCTGGGTCCCCATCAGACTCCCTGGGCAGCAGCATCCTTGCACCCGCCGCCCGGCGCCGGCCGCGGTACGCGCGCGCCCGCGGCCAATTTGTAGCGGCCGCAGCCCGACCGTTACTCGCCGCCGCTGGCGCTTCCGCCCGCGGTGTTTATTTATATATCTATATATAAGGAAATCCCCACCAGTTGTCGTCTTGCGCTTGGCTCGGTAACTAGTTAATTAGGCTGGCCCGTGCCCCGGACTACCCTCTCGGCGACTGCTTCACGCGTACGTCCGCGACCAAAAAGTATCCCCACCAGCTCATGTAGAAACCCTGCCCATGAGAATCGGCGGGAAAAGGGACGAATAGACACATTTAGTGAAACAGAGCGGGCCACCAGGGTGAACGGAGAGATCTTTAGGAGCAAGGGGGTCGCCTTGGAGGGCCACTTCGGGCCATCTGTGGGGCCCGCGTGGGGGTGAGGGGAGGAGGAGGAGGAGGAACAGGAGGAGGAGGAGGAGGAGGAGGAGGAGGAGGAGGAGGAGGGAGGAGGAGGAGGAGGAGGAAGAGGACGAGGACGAGGAGGAGGAGGAGGAGGAGGAGGAGGAGGAGTTGTTGAAGCATGTGATGCCAACTGGGGAAGCATACTGATACAAACAGGTCGAGCAGCTGTCGTTACCGACGCTGTTTGGCTCAAACTTTCTATTACCTGCCGGAGACCTGCGCTTTGCTTGGCAGTAAGAGAGCGCCTGGTTCCTACGCTGCATCCTTCTGGATATTTTGCATGGTAGTGGAGAGTCGGTTGAAATGGCAAGATCCGGACTAGCGGCTTTCACCCCCGGCCAGCAAGACCCTCATGTTGAATTCCGCGTACTTGCGGACACGGAGGTTTGGATCTAACTAGACCTTCAGAGGTACATGGATACGTTGGTCACGCCAACGATCGACGGTAACTTCGATCACGTGAAAGCGGCACTGCGCGCTACACATGAGGGAATCAGAGTTTTCATTGACGACCGCCTTTCCACGGACACCAAGGAGGCCATCCAACGAGAAACCTTCGAGATGCTACAAATGCAGCAAAAGATGACGCCATGCTGCTATGCATCGTTAACCGAAACTCATTCGTGGAGCGAGATGCGCGCAGTCTTTAGCGACAGGTCGAGAGCATGGCGCGGACACGAAAACGCACGGAGAGATGTTAAGGTAGATCTCTAACTTGAGTGACGCCCCTCATCAAGGATAAGGAAAGGGCGGTGGCGGCAACGCCAAACCCATCACCGAGCTCAAGGCGCTCCAAAAGCTCAATACGACAGGGCTACATTCAGAGATTGGAATGACAAGTTGTTTAACGTTCTGGCGCAAATCTGGTTGAATTATTTTTGAGCAGGCAAGGCCCTCAGCAAGATATTTGAGACAAAGGGTGGGGTCACGCCTGAGGAAGAGTCGGAGGACTTGCTGCGGGTTCTGGATGGGCGGATGGGCGATTAACAATGGCCGAGCATTAAATAGATGCCAGCGCCGCCAGGCAGTAAGAGGAACATGCTGAAGGGGGGTTCGAGTTGACCGGTGAAGGCGTGGAAGAACTGGACGAGGATCGTATGGCACGTCACTAACAGAAAAATTGAAGAATTTGACCTTCGCGTCAAGCTCAAAGGATCAACGGACGGATGTGGACTTGCCGCGCACCAGAAGATTTGCAATTTTTTTCGGCAGTCACCAGAGCTACGTCGGCGCAACAAATGTCGCAGGCCATAAGCCCTGAACGGTCCAAGCGTGTGGAGCTCTCTGGTGCAGGCGTTGGAGAAACATGGACGTGCTTGCTCGTTGCCATTGCCTTTCAGGTTTACCGCCCTCCGCGCGGTCATGACCGCGCAATAGATCGGTTTGAGCAGGGATTGCAGGCCCGATGATCTCAACGCAGATACGCAGCAACAACTTCACACTACATGTAAAGACTGGGTCAGAGCCAGAAAGAAGGCTTAAGGCTGCTGCCAAAACAACGACGCCAGGGATGTGGAGGGTGCTGATAACGGCTCGGACGGTTCAAGTTACATTTCGGGAAGTTGGGGCGTTCAAGGAGGGGTCGATGACGACGCAAATTGGTGGCTGGTGGCCCGACGGCGGCTGCTGGTAAGGTGAGGCCGAACATGACAATGATGACGTAGACGCGGCTACCAGAGGAAAAGGGAAACGTGTCAACTGTTACATGTGTAATTCGGAACTTGGCCAAGGACTGTAGGAAGTCCAAGAATTACATAGGTGGGGTAAAGGGAGGCCAAGGAGCAAAAGGCTAAGGAAACTACCGAACCACGTGGGGCAACTACCTTCAAGGGAAGCACGGTGGCAAAAGCCAGAACCGAGGTCAGGGCGGCTACGGCGGCAAGGGGTTCGTTCCACATGCTCGTTTCACGAACAATCGGTGACATGTGGTGAGTTACGGCCCTTGAGTTTCCTAGGCGGTATTACAAAGGGGTGCGCTGTATACGTATATGACGACGAGGCGGCGGTTAGAGGATGGCGGGGGAAGCGTTGCCATAATCCGCAGGGTGCCCCCGGAGTGAACAGATGGGGGATCGCGAAGTTGCTCGAGCGCAGGTCGGTTTCCAAACTTGCGGTGGCGCAAGTTTTCTCACGTCGAACCTCAGAGGTACCCCACCAGGGATGTTTATCTCCACTTCATCATTGGAAGTGAAGTGGCAGACGTTCCCGCTGGAACAACGGCCTTGGCGCTCAGGGTCTCCGAGGTTCAAACGGGGGAGGTCGAGAGCGTGGAAAGCTTGGCCAGCTTGGCACGCAAGGGATTAATGAAGGCGGCGTCGGGTGCTATGGCAGCTGGTTCGCCACTCCTTTCCTTGTCTACTTCCACTGTCCATGTCGAGCGGGCTCTCCTTGCCGCCTACAGGGCAGAGGACTCACTGGGCTGTGGGGGTGGTGCATGGGTCACACATGATGGTGCATTCTGGTGCTGTAGATGAGTGGATTTTCCGTAACCTCGGGCCTGTCGGTCAAGACCGGATTCGTTATTTGGCACATGCGTGCAAATTTCACAAGATCATACGCAAGAGGCGAGCATGTTCTGTCTAGTTGATGGCAGGTTGCGTACCCAAGTTTACATACGTCTCTCTCCTTCGTGTGGATTTACCCGCAAGTGGGCTTCAGTACGGTAAAATCCAAAGCATCTCAGAGCGTTTGGTTCCACAGTTGTGGGCGGTGGCGGTGACGGCCCTGTGGCCTGTGTGATGTTTTGTCAGTCCGTTCTTCTTGATGCTGCTTCGCAAGTGTGCCGAGTCCGAATCCGAATCCCGTAATTGGGGCGCAGGCTCTGGATTCCAGCGAAATGTCTTCTGTTCTTCCTCCTCCTCCTCTTCCTCCTGCGTCGACTGCGCCGACATTGGCGCGCAACCTTCACGAGCAGGGTGGCGCGAAGGCGCCCTCGTTTCCAGTGTGGCGTGCCGCGCCAGCGGCCAGCGTAAACCGCTGCGCCATCTCGCGTAAGGTCCGTCTCTTGTCGCCGCGAAGTGCTCCAGAAGTCCAGATATTCGACGGTGTGATCTGCTCGCTGTGGGCGTTTTTCCTAGTTTTTTGGGGGGGGCTCCGCTATGAGCGTCGCTCCTCGATTCCGGCATCGTTGGAGCCGTCATCGGGCCAGGGGGCGGCCTGTCCAAGGCTGTCCGCGCCGCCGCGGCGCCTCCGCAC